>LPNX010981633.1:8668-25542 GCA_001517045.1 Pseudotsuga menziesii
TCCTTCCTCCGCCGAACCGACTCCCTGACCATTATGTCTTCCGCCGAATCGGCTCCCCGGAAGCTTCTACCTTCGGCAACGGCGGCTCTCCGGGTGTTCCAACCCTTCCGCAACTGCGGCCGTTGGCATCCTTTCCAATCGGAAGCCCAAGCGATTCACCATCCGCAACGGCGGGCGGGATACTTTACCAATCCGTCCGCAATGGTGGACGCCCACTTTGCCGGCTCTTCCGATCGGCGCTTAGAACCACATCGGACGTCGGCGGAAACTCGAAACATCGGACGTCAGGCCATTCTCCCTTCCGATCGTTCCGACACTTAGCCAAATTTTCGATCTTTCTTTTCGTGTGTCGGCTGTCGAGACACTCTCTGCATCGGAAGCCTTATTGCTTCTTCACCCGCAACGGCGGAGCACAAACCTTTTTCTCTTCCGGTTGGCCGCCCGCTCACTTAGCCAAATTTCGAATTTTTCCGCGGCGTCGGCGATCGGGCGGTTCTCGAATCGGACGCGAGATTACTCCGCCACCCGCAACGGTCGGAGGTTAACTCTGTGAACTCGTCCGCAATGGTCGAACAGAAACTTCCTGAATCCTTCCGCAACGGCGGACAGGAACTTCACTAGTTCTTCCGACTGGCCGCCCGTTACTTAGCCAAAATTAAAATTTTTCGCGGCATTGGCAATTGGAGGAATTTCGCGTCGGGTGCAGGATTGCTTTGCTGCCCGCAACGGTCGGAGGGGAAGATCGCGAAACCTTCCGCAACGACGGATAGGAACTTCGTGAGACCGTCCGCAACGACGGACAAGGAACTTCTCCAGCTCACCCGCAACGGTGGAATCCCACTTCTTCCTGTGGTCCGACTGCTCACACTTGGGCGATTTTTTTGAATTCGTTGCTGCTCTGCTGAACAGAGAAGGTAATTCTACCTTCTGTCACTGCATTTCCTTGGCCCATAGAGGCCCATTGTTGGAACCATGGAGCTCTGATACCATTCTGTCACGTCTCCAGCCCTCAACTAGCGAAGAGGACGCGATGAACGCATATCAACACAACCGGGGCAAATGGCCCCATGAACATTGACAGAAATCAAATGCTGAAAACAAAAGCCTAAACAACAGGCATAATTCATCATACAAGGATGCACAGTCCTTCAAACAATCAGCGAAAGCAAACATGGACATTTCCAGCATTAATCATCAATATAAATTACAGAGATGCAGTAAACAGCAGCACTTATCTTTTGATGGAGAATTCACCCGCAACCAGCTACGTCGCTGCAACGTTCCACCCAACCATAGGCCAGCTTGCTCATCAATCTCTCAGCAACGCTGCCACCCCCGAGCTAGGCATGATTCCTCCGGAATAAGGGTCAATTGCAGGCTTATACATAGCCAAGGGGACATAAATGACAAACCAATCACAGCTGGGTTTCACAGGCTTTCAACAACCAAGCCAAGCCAGCACAGTCCAATGGACAACCACTGCATACCAGCAGCCATATCAACCCTTCACAGCTCTGTGAAGAAGGCAAAACAACCAGGGACAGCCCCAAACAATGGATGACCACAGCTTAAGCAGGGAAAATGAATTCCTGAGTCATTCTTGGCCCTATCGTGGCCAAAATGACTCTCACTCAAAATTACAATGGCCCCCAAACGTAACAGCAAATACATTCACAACATGGGGAAGACTACAGCCCCGAAATCTACCAGTGAGCATAACCTACAGCAGGGAAAAATGACCCAAATAATCTGTGAGACAGCCAAAACCATGAATGGCCCTTCACAGTCAGTCGTGGATGCAAAATCACGGCTCTCAGCTCACTATGTGCGCCCCAAACAGAAGAATACCTACGCGTGGGTAAATAATTCGACCCAGCAAGGAAAGGAACAGACAATGGAGGCCCTGCGTGAGGAAAAGCAGCTCCGTTTTTGCCCGTGGATGCACCAATAACAGGGAGGACGCGAATTTGCCATTCGTGGGTGCTCAGCAACTCGTGAAGAGCCCCAGAAAATGTCTGCGTGAGACCCAAAAACGCCCAGAGCCCCTGCATGAGAAGCCAACAGACCAAAATCGTGGTAGAGTGAACTGACCAGGGAAGAGTGCGTGAGGGAGAAGAATGGATAGACATGGGTGGAGTGAGCAAGTGGGTAAGGCTGACAGCCTGCCACAACCACCACCACTTCAGCAATAACTCCCCCAACCACTAGCTGAAGCATTAAAGAGGTTAACAAGGTTGGATGAGACAAAAGGTGACAAAACAACAAGGTAATAAAACATGGGTTTTTCCCATAACCAAGGTTTGACATCCCCCACCCCTTATCCTTTGGAACCATGCCCTTTTCATTCAATGTTGCACTGCCGTAGCTGGTTGTGGTTTTAGTTTTATTTGATGTGCGGTTTTACATGATGCCACATTAAAATGTGCCGGATAGCACTACATTCCATCGGCAATTATCCCCATTGCCGAAACATACATAACCAAATCGATGGTGGGGCTTTTGCCTTGAGCTCCTCACCACGATTAATTACAATATATACATTATGCAAACGGGGTCGAAACCGGGGACATGACATCACCAATAGTTTCCAACATATTTATGGAAAAACTAGAAAAATATGCGATATATTCCTTCCCCCTAAAGACAAAATGGTGACTACAATGCGTGGATGATGTATACAGGAACTGGCCACACGGTGAAGAATATTTAAATGAATTCACTAACCACATCAATAACTAGTCGGAGAGCATAAAATTCACCACGGAAAAATAAGAGAAAGGTTGTCTTCCATTCCTATATGTCCTAACAATGAGAAAGTAAGATGGATGCCTTGGACACCAAGTATACAAAAAAAAAACACACTGATAGATATCTTCATGCAGAATCTCACCACCACCCTGTTAGCACTGGAATTGAACAAAAGGTTGCAAAAGGCTTGCTCCCAGGTAACAGCATAACCACTTTTGAAGAGAGAAATGGCCTTCTGCTCTTCCGAGAGGGATCTCTCACCAAATATTAATAATGTTAGATATATACAAGTGAAAATATGAATTGTTTGTAAGGATGGTTGAAACAGGACATAGAACCATTAGGCGATGGAGTCAAGAAGTGTAATAGAAATGAACAGAACTTATGCAGGCGATTTCAACACAGAGGAAAGATAACCATTTAATCACAGTCAAATTATAATTGTTTGGTGGAAAAGAAGAACATGAACAGACCATCAACACAGAGCATTGGAAAATGAATTCTGTATTAACTTTAGAAGAAAGCTTTAGTGGATATCTGAAATAACAGACAAAGAATAGCATGTATGAATTCCAAACTGTTATACACTTATTTTAGACATGAAAGAAAACAAAATGGGAAAGATAAACTGGAAAACATTCACATGAGAAAGGAAGTAACTGACTGTAACACAAACAACACATGAATCCCTATGTAAAATGGCGACTTTAGCTCTGCAACTTTATTAAAATACTCTTGAAATCATACATTGCAAAATTACATCAGTTCCAACCCTTTCTCGCAAACATTGGAACTGATGTAACTTTGCAATGTATTTTGGGACTTCCAATGTATTAGCATACTCTTGAAAGCATAGTATTTTGGGACTTCCCAACCCAATGTTTGGGAATCAAAATTTGTTACAACTGAAAAGAAACTCCTAACAAACTCTAATGAGACATATCAGCCACGATTTACATAAAAACTGAAAAATGAAATATGGATTGCGAGAGAAAATATTTGCAAGAGTCTTCTATGCTTCCATTCGGTAGGTGACAGCTGTACAAAGTTCCATAAGAGGTGACCATTGGAAGGGTGTGTCCACAGAGAAAATTTCCCGCACACGGTCATTGCCACTTCTATGGTTGCGTTTTAAACTTGCTCAACCCATACTACTGAATTGACCTCCATAGGTCAGGACCAAGCAAATTTGTGACTGCCATGTCCAATTCTTACACTTTTAGCTCCATAGTTTCTAGGTATGAGGTCTCGGGTGCTTTGGCATAGGTGGCTTTAAAATCGAACAACAGTTCAAATTCGCTGGCCATCTTATAAAAAACGGTCCTGCCTGAAAATGATTGTTGCATGTCTCGAAACTTTTTGTTGTCTAATCAGAAACGAACCAAACAATCCATATACTCCTTTTGAGACAATAAGGGTCCCTTCTCTTCCTAGAAGAAAGGAATCCCTCTGTCTACCAGTGGTTTGAATAACCGGATAACCTCCTGGACCTTGTGCTCAATAATCTCTATTTTGGCTTGTACAGTTTCTAACATCCTGTGTTTGACAACTACCTTTTTGGCCCCAAATATGACAACAAATCTGTTCTGGATACCATACCGATTGGCCATATCATCCGACAAGGCGCTTAGGAAAGCAATGGCATTTTCTGTTGTTGCTACAGCTCTTTTCTGCACTTCCCCTAATACCGTCGAAACCTTTCTCTTGGCCTCTACCATAGCGTTTTCCTGGTCTGCAATGAAATCTATATAAGGTCAAAACTTGTTAGCCTCTGCAATGATTTGATCCCAAATTAAATGTCTAGCCCCTTGCAAGGCCAATTTACCGATCACCTATTAGCTTAACTTGGCATTCTGTTGTGTCAATCCTTGACGTTTCTCTTCCATCTTTTCATTTTTCCTCTTCTAGTTCTTCAATCTGCAACTTTAACTTAGTAATCTCGGTGTGTCTCAGGCCTATTTGGGACATTTCAAATGGCGTCATTGCCAGGGACGAGTTGAATATCATCCCTGGAAGAATGACAAGAATTGCACAATTTCAAGAAAGAGATTTATGGGGGAAAATGGAAATTTTTGCATTCAAAAGAAGTTTGTACATTTTCCCTGGTGACTCCACACTCACTCTGACGAGTATTACATGAGGTATCCTGGCTTCCAGAAGGATCCATATGAGAGTTAATCCTAATCCTCAAACTTTGCAAAGTGTGGAAAATCTAGAAAGAACACTTAGGAGTAGAAATAAAGAGAAAGTGGATTTTTCGTTGTTTGGTACACCATCATCTCAAGATTTGTGTGACATAGTAGAATCTGAATGGGGGATTAGAGCTAAAAGATTACTGACCAAATAAAAATCTGAATCCAACATAAAGAAAGTTGGGGTTATCCCTAGTGTACTGAAATCCTATCTGCTTGATTCTTTGTGGCTAAACCTTGAGATCCCGACGAAATCTGAGAGGACAGTCCCTATTTTCTAGAACACCCAGTTTCCTAATCCCCAGCTTTCTCCTAATTGACTGACCCCAATGGCTGCTACTAGATTCGCCCCATTAACCCTACCTATAGTTCTGCATGACCTCCCCTTAAACTACACCCAAAGAATTGAACTCTACGATTGGGAAGGGAATGTCTCGGCAAGATACCATGTAGGTAAGTTTGATGACTTCATCGACCTGGAGGAGGTGGATTGTGAAGACATCAAGATGAGGCTATTCACACAAAGTTTGTCTGGGGAAGCCAAGAAATGGTACAAAGATTTTCCACCTAGGTCTATTCTCAGTTTTGTTGGTTTTCAAACCATATTTCTAGAAATATGGGACGATAAAAAAAGCCCATTGCAAGTGTTGTCCCAGTACAACAACTTCAAGAAAGGGGGTTTTGAGTCAGTGCATGAGTTTTCAAGCATGAGAGCCTATAACTTGATACCCGTTGACATCAAACCTTCACCCGGAGCGACAAAACTTCATTATGCCAATGCATTGGATAATGATTTTTCTTTCTTATTAAGAGAAAGAAAATCAACCACCCTTCCTGCCATGTTCACTGATGCCCTAGAAGTAGAGGCCAATATGATGGCATGTGGAAAAATAAAATCGAGGGCAGAGGTAGATAGGAGGAAATGTAGAGAAGAAACACACCCCACCACTTCTACTTCTTCATCTAGTGATGTAAAGTTTGAAATGATGCTCAAAACTATGGAGAAGTTAATGGACCGGATAACAATGGAAGCCAAGCCGGTAAACCAAGAGCAGAATGAACCTTATATCAGAAATCCCGATTTTAGGAGACTGATTCTTCCCCCACTCCAACCAAATAGACAAAGGGATGTGAGGAATCCAAGGAACCGGGAAGATCAGCAAATTAGACCTCCTTTCCCTGAAAACTATGTAGCTGTCGAAGACGATGCAGAGTCTATTGAAGATCCGATTCACCATTTCGAAGATTTAGACTCTGAAATCTATTTAACTGAAGAGGAACATAATATGTTAGCACAAGTAGATGATAAGGCCCTAAAAGAGGAATTAGAGCAATATCATAAGGGATATATGCATGCTATATATGATGTCAGAAAGATCAAATTAAGAAGTAAATATGTTGCTATAAACAAAGGGGAATTAAACCCAAACCAACTTTCTAGTAGTCAAACTAGCTTAGAGAAAGGGAATGAGAAACAAAAAGAGCTAGGCAATGTGAGGGAGCTAGAGAAAACAACACCTGTGGAGCTAGGCAAGACCTCTTCCATGTTTAACCTCCAAAGCGAATGGGATAAATTGAATATTTCAATCCCTTTCAATGAATTATTGAGGAATCAAGAATACAGGGGCACTATAACGAAGATGATCGTAAATCAAGAAGAAGCTCACCCATATATTTTAGAGCTGACTGAAGACAACCCTACTATTATCTTGGGATCTAATATTGATAGTGTGGACAGTGAAGATGATGAAGTGCCACCCTTTTACATGAGTTTAAATGTGCATTACATAGTGTTGCACAACGCTATGTTGGATTTAGGAGCCTCACATAATCTGATGCCAAAGGGAGTGGTGGAAAGTCTAGGGTTAGAGATTACAAGGCCTTATAAAGACATGTATTCCTTTGATTCTAAAAGGGTTAAATGTCTAGGTTTGATCAAGGACATGGTGATATCTCTAAATAAATTACCATCTAAAATTGTGGTTATGGATGTTGTCGTGGTCGATATTCCTCCCAAGTTTGGTATTTTGTTGTCGAGGTCTTGGACTTCAAAACTAAAAGGTAGCCTGCAAATGGATATGTCTTATGCAACAATCCCTATTTGGAATGAAAACAAAAGGCTGTACAGTGAGAAAAGATCACCTTATGTTGTGAGCAATCAAGCTTAGCTTGATATCCATCATGTTTATGCCATCGATATAGACCTAGGGTTGTCTATATTTTTCAATGATATATCTCCTTGTAACTCCAAAATTGTTGTGCCATGGAAGGATAAAAAGGATAAAGAAGAGAATAGTGAACAAGAAGCTTCAGAAAGAAATCAGAAAGACGAAGGACTATGGAAGATGTATTTCAAAGGCTCGGTGGCTAAAGTAGGTGCTGGTGTAGGTGTGTGCATAATCTCCCCCATTAGAGATACTAAAGCTTATTCTTATAAGTTGGTTTTTGAATGCACTAACAATGTGGCAAAGTATGAGGATTTGTTGCTTGGTCTACATGCTTTAAAGGATTTAGGAGCTAAAAGGGTCTATATTTTTGGATATTTGGAACTTGCAGGGAATTAGTTGAATGACAGCTACTAGACTAGGAATCCAAGAATGAGAGATTACCGGAATGAGGCATGGGACATGTTTAGGAATCATTTCACTGAACATAAAGTCCAGGTGATTCCTAGGTATGAGAATACATTGGCAGAATCTCTGGGCAACCACAGCTGGGAAGTTTGAGACTCCTACCGCGGGTAAGAGAAAATACAAAGTAGATATTGTGAATAGGCCCTCCATACCATAAAACACCAAATATTGGAAGGTTTTCGAAAATGATATGCAGATCAAAATATTTCTAGAATTGTCTGGTGAGTTTGTAAACACCCGCATAGATGAGGATGATGCTGACTCCAAGAATTTCCTAGATGCTGATGAGGAGGAGGAGAGCGCCGGAGCAGGGAAACTAAAAGACTCTCTGGGAGGTAAGGATATAGTCTAGTTAAAAAGTAATCATATCCCCAGAGGTTTGATACCTTTAGAGTCTCTTTTTGACCAAACTGACATCGCCAGAGATCTGAAGGTCGAGCCTGTTGCAGATGCCGTAGAAGCTAAAAATATTGGCACTGAAGGTAACATAGAAATCATAAAGTTGTCCAAGAAACTACCCGCTAAAGAAAAGGAAGGGTATGTGAACCTGATGAATAAGTACATGGACATGTTTGCGTGGAACTATGATGAACTCAAAGAGTATGACACTTCCATCATACAACATACTATCCTGATTAAGCTTGGAGAGAAACCATTCCAATAGAAGCTCAGAAGAATCAATCCAAAGCTAGTGCCTATCATTGAGAGGGACATAAAAAATTTGTTTGATGCAAAAATAATTGTGACTTTGAGGTTTTCAATATGGGTATCCAATTTGGTTCCTGTAAGAAGAAGAATGGGGAGATAAGGCTATGTGTAGATTTCATAAACTTGAATAAAGTTTCTTTGAAGGACAAGTACCTGTTGCCAAAGATGGACCAAATCCTACAGAGGGTGGTGGGCTCAGAAAGAATATCCACTATGGATGGGTTCTCTAGTTACAATCAGGTGAAGGTGCTACCTGAAGACCAGGAAAAAACTGCTTTCACCACACCTTGGGGTACCTTCATGTATGCAAAGATGTCGTTCGGATTAATGAATGCTGGAGCCACATTCCAACGTGCCATGGATATTGCCTTTGTAGATGAAAGGGACACGTTTGTGGTAATCTACATGGATGACATTACTGTGTATTCTCAGTTGGTCAAAGATCATATCAGGAATTTAGAAAGGGTTTTCATTAAGCACAGGAAATATGGCATCTCATTGAATCCTAGAAAGTCAAACTTTGCTCTAGAAGAAGGAAAGTTGTTAGGTCACATTATTTCTAAGGAAGGAATCAGGATTGATCTAGACATGGTAAAGGGAATCTTGAAGGTGGAGGAACCAAGAAGCAAGAAGGAAATACAATCTTTCATCGGTAAGGTAAATTTCTTGAGAAGATTCATCCCTAGCTTTGCCAAAATCCTGATGGAAATTACCTATATGCTGAGGAAAGATCATAAAATCAAATGGATGGTGGAAGCCAAGAAGTCTTTCAAAGATATAAAACAGGCCATTTTGAAAGCTCCTATACTGGTTAGTCCAGATTTTGAGAAATATTTTTTAGTGTTCTTGTATGCTTCAGAACATATTGTGGCAGCAATTTTGTTGCGGAAAAATGATCAGGGTGAAGAGCAACCTATAGCATTTTTTAGTAAAATATTGAGAGATGGAGAATTAACGTATGATATAATGGAAAAACAAGCTTATGCTTTGGTTAAGTCCTTAAAAGATTTTAGAATTTACATCCTCCATGCCCATATAATTGCGTATGTACCCAGCAGCGTGGTGAAAAGCATACTCACGCAGCAAGATCCAGAAGAGAAAAGAGATAAATGGGTTGCAGTGCTTCTAGAGCATGACATAGAAATTAAGCCCACAAAATTGATCAAAGGGAAAGGATTAGCTAAAATGATGACAAATTCCCATTGTGATTCTTTGCAGTTGAATTTTTAGCTGGTCAATCTAATCAGTTGGATGCAGAAGTACAGGTGAGGCCTGATTTTTCTACATATTTTTGGTATGCTAATATAGTTTTTGTATTGCAAAATTTTCAACCTCCTACAGGGTTAAGCAAAACAAGAGCTAGGTCGATGAAACTGAAGGCTGCGAAATTTCATATCATAGAACAGTGTCTTTATTGGAAAGACCCTGGGGTAATACTGCTAAATTGTCTTCTGGAGAATGAAGCTCAACATATGACAAAAGAGTTCCATGAAGGAGATTATGGAGGGCACCATTCCTAGAAGGTAACCGCAAACAAAATTCTGAGGAAAGGATTCTATTGGCCCTCATTGTTTTCAGATGTATATAAGGAAACGATTAAATTCCATCAGTGCTAGATTTTTGAAGGAAGAAGAAAAGTGGTTTCACTCCCCCTAAACCCTATATCACTAGAAGCACCTTTTCAGTAGTGGGGGTTGGATTTTATCGGAGAGATAAATCCAAACTCCTTAGGACATCATAGATGGATCCTGACAGCTACTAATTATTTTACAAAGTGGATTGAAGCCGTACCCACTAGAAGAGCTACAAAAGAAGTGATAATGGATTTCATAGAAGACAATATTATGGCGAGATTCGGCTGTCCTAAGCGAATCATCACAGACAATGCATCTACATTAAGTCCAATAAGATGATTAAATTTTTCTATAAATATCATATAAGCCTAAATTACTCTACTACTTACTACCCATAGGGAAACGGACTGGTGGAATCCTCTAACAAAAGTCTTGTGAGGATTATTAAGAAGCTCTTAGAGGACAAAAAAAAAGCTTGGCACACAAAGTTGAAATATGCCATGTGGGTTGACAAAATCAGCACAAAGAGGGCTATCGGTATGTCTCCATTTCTATTGGTATACGGAGTCGAGGTAATTTTTCCTGCATCTATAGGGGTTCCTGTTATGAAATTTTTGCGGGACCCGTTAGATGAGCCTAATCCCATTCAAAGAAGGATCAAACAGATTATTGAAATGAATGAAATGAGGGACAAAGCTTATGATAAGGTCCAGATACATTAGGAGAAGATGAAGAATACCTTTGACACAAGAATAGAGGAGGACGTTTTCCGGGTCGACCACCTGGTGTCGAAGTGGGATGCCCTGCGTGAATAAAAAGGTAAACATGGAAAATTCGACCACTTATGGGTAGGTCCATAACTTATTGTGGCACTCAGAGGAGACAACACTTTCATTCTGCAGTATCTAGATGGGTCACAGTACAAAGGAGGCCCAATGAATGGGAGGTTTCTAAAATATTACATGGAGTAAAGGGACTAAGGTCCATGTATCATAGTGTAAATATGCTCTATGTTTTGGTCAGTATAGATGGTGAATTAAAAGATTTGAAGCCCGCAAAGAAGGCCCTAAGATCGAAAGAGGTAACCATTTTTTCAATAATGTTTTCTTTCAGAAAGTAAATAAGAGGATGATGTCAATGGATTCGATGACTAGTCTACGGGTTCTTTGCTACCTCACTGGGAGGATATCATCCCTTGTGGAGCCAATTGTTAACACTATTTTCAAATTTTGATTATGAGAGATATGTGGGAAAATGACCTTATCAAAGAGGTGTTGGGATGGCACCACCCAGAGTTTGTAGGGCTGCTGATGGCATCTATGAGATGGAATTTAGCCACTAGGGTAGGCGGCGGTGGAGATGAGGTAAAGGACAATATAAATATGTAGGCTAAATTCGAAATGGAAAAGATTAAAAGTGGAAAGGAATTTCATGGATCATGGATACAAGGTAAAGCGAGGGATGTCGGATGTGCTGAATGTGTTAAATAGGAGTCATAGTAGAAGGTTGAGATTGATCTGAAGATAGATCAATGGCACCAAAGCATTTCGTGTAGCGAACATGCTCGGCCAAAGCCACTTTTCTGAGTCATGAAATAGGTTAAAGGGCGGGGATGACAGACGACTAAGATAGGAGTACAAGCACATCCACAACCATAAACAATTTCACATCCTAGACTAGCAAGGATATAGTCGCGATTTAAAATCGCGAAAAGCAGTACTAGCCGCAACGATCAACGGTCACTACAAGGGCGGAGATATATTTGCGGTCGTGTTTTGTTTCACAATATGAACTAGCGCGGATGGGGTCAGGATCACACATCGTGAAATATGGTGGGGTCCGCTTAGATTGACGGTCGTGAAGAGAAGTCGATATTGATCGATGGATAAGGAGCATACCGCAAGGAAAAAGTCACTCACCAGATCAAGAGGGAAAGAGCAGATCAAATGTTAAAGTTTTCAGACGTGAATGGCCTCACTGAGAGGAGGTTCGCAATCAACGGTGGAGGTAAACCTTCACAGAGTAAGTTACACATGCATGGGGTGAGGAAGAATTTGGCATAAAGGACCTCACACGCTAAAGGTTAAGATAGCAAGGAGAAAGATCCACAGTGCAAACGGCATGGAAAGAGCACGTAGATTACACGGTAGAGAAAGCTATAAAAGGGTGTACGTGGAGTTGGGAAGGTTTTTCTTTTCCAAAGCCTCGAAACCGCTGAATGTCTGACTGCATACAGAGTGCCAGCGTGGACAGACCAGAAGATTGTGCTAGACAAGAAAGGTAGGCCCCTAATACTCCCTCAGTGCTATTTGAAAAATGGAAATAGTAGGAGAAGTAGAAGCAGTAGATGTGAGAGATAGTGCAGAACCATAGGTCACATGTCAAAGGTTAGAGGAAAGACTCATAGATGAGAATGCCGAGATTTTTGATACCCTTCTGGTGGGGGAAACCATTGAAGATGCTAGGGGTAAATTGGAAATCCTTAAGGACCAAGGTAGCGATACCTGTAATGTTTTTAAATCTTTTTTCCATTTTTTCTCTGTGGATTAAACCCCCCATTGCCCTGAGTTTTTCGAGTGGTGTGCAGAAAATTTCTCTGTCACCAAAGGAGTCATTATGAATAGGTCAAAATCCTCTGTTCATTCCAGGCTTCCATTGTCCGTAAAACCCTTCACATCCCAGACGAGTTTGTCCATATATCCCAAAAATACTGAGAGGAAAATATCATACGTTTCTTTAGAGAGTCTACCGACGAAAACAGAGAAACCTTCTTGAAGGCTTGTTCAAAACCCAATGGTGAATTAATAAACCTATCTTACCCCATCGAACTTAGCCAATTTAATGAAGAAACTCAATGATGTATATCCCTGGCCAGTCAGTTTTTGGGTCTAAATAATATGCTTACGTCACAGAGTCATTGTTGAGTCTATTGTTCGTTTTGAGTACTTGTCCTGCCAAGCCTAAATTGCTAGGGCAATATTATCAGTCTTGTTTCCTGAATTTCGATGAATTCCTGGTCGAGAACATTTGTTCTCATTTAGAGAATTTCCACGGCACCAAAGTATTTAGATTCTAGTCCTTTTTGTTGAGAATGTTTATAGCTTATAACGAAGAAGACCTACAAGTTCCTGAGTTAGAAATCACAAGTGATATGGACAAGGATTATTGTAAATTCATGAACCAGTTGATGGCCGAAGTGTATGACCTTTTCTTTAAAGAAAATCCACCTAGGGTGTTTCCTGAGATGAGGCAAGTGCTACAGTTGTCCCATAGAAATATAATAGGAGACTGGTTCCTGATAGAATTCGGCACAATCATAAGATCGTATGGCTTTGTGCATCAACCCTACATTCTTCCATCCTTTCTAACTACCAAGATTTTCTCCCTGGAATTAATCAGGAAAAGACTCACTATTGAGGAAGAACACTTTTTGAACTATAAGAAGAGCTTGAATTTGATTTTCCCCTAGGAAGTGGGACCATACACAGTCAGGAGTAGAGCTGCTTTGCCACTTACTCAAATACATAGGTTTTTCCCTAGAAGAAGCTATGAATTATGACCCACATCAAATAATTTCCAAGAGGATGAAGGATCACAAGTACAAGCCTTTTGAACACACTAAAATACTCGGGCTCAGGGAAGTAGAAACCTGAGATGATTTCCCTAATCCTACCATGATGGATACCATCATAGAACGAAGCAATGTATCACCCCTGCCATGGGAAACTTCTCCCCACAAATAATTTTCCAAAGTAGTTGCAATAGCCAGGAATTTCTCATCATTGGTCAGCTATTCGGAGAGTTCAATAAAAACAGGATTTCTAGAACCTATAGAGACTAAAGAAGTGGACACTTCCAGCACGCCCAAAAAGTAGAAAATAGGGCAAGAACAATAGTTGGTGTAGGTTAAAAAGAGCAATACAAAGGGGCAAATGAAGAAGAAAAACATGGGGGAAAATAGGAACAAGAAGAGCTCGAAGCAGCCAGATTGCAAATCTAGGAATATGTATTTAATGGGAAAACTCCAAACAAGCATGCCTCTAAAGAAGACTGGCTAGACTCTTATCGAGAAAGAGTTGTTAAAAATTTTAAGGAGACATCAGAGCTGTATAACTAGGTGATGCAGTTGCCTTACCCAAATGTGGCATTAAATACAGTGAGGGCTCACACCACTAACACCCTTATCCTAGCTTTAACAATGGTAAACAAAGTGTTAGAGGTTAATGTAAAACTCGTAAAGGTTCCCACTACTGACATAATACACCTCAATAGAGAGATTGGGGATATCTTGAATGCTAGACTACTGAAAGCCACACTAAGATATCCAATCTAGAGTCAAGTAAAAAAAAAACTATAGACCTTTTGAGGAAGGTAAGAGTCGAGAACAAAGCCCTCAAGGCCCAAATTAACGATTTGCAAAATGAAGCAGTTCAAGCAGAGGGACCAACATTTAAGGGATTTTTGGATCAGAAATTGCTTAACGAGAAAGAGAAAGAGATCCATACACTAAAAAATAAGTTGAAAATCCCTTCTACCAACTCATTCAGACAGATGAGTTGGCTGATTTTGAAAAAGAGAAAGAGACGTTGAACACTGAGCTTATCAACTGCAAAGACAACCTATTAAAGCTCGAAGAAAAAGAAAGGAATTGGGAAGTAAATATCCAGCTTTTGAGGGAGAGCAAAAAAGAGTTAAAGGTTACACTAGCGATAAAAGAAAAGGATATTTAGGGAAAATGTGCAGAGATTGAAATTCAGCCCATAAGTGTAGCTGGAGAAGTAGACACTGACTCTCTTTCAAGAGAAATGTCCCAAATAGACCTGAGAGACATAGAGCTTACTAAGTTATGTCACGTCCCCATGCCTCCGACCGGCGAAGAGGATGCGACTACAAGCTTCAAACACACGGGCTAAGAGCGCCCATGAACATGTACATGCATAAAAATGCTAAAACAGAATGCTGAAGCAAACGTATTGAAGTAGAAACATGCACACATGAACATTTATCATGCATAGATGCAATTATCTATCAGACACAATGGAAACATCATACATTCATACAAGCATTCATTCAACATGTCCATTATAGTCATTAACAGTAAATATAGTTGCGGAAGTAGAAATGGACAAGCGCACTTATCTTATGAATAACTTGATCCGCAACCAGCTACGTTGCTACAAAGTTCCACCCAACCATAGGCTAGCGTGCTCCTTAATCTCTCAACAGTGCTACCACCCCCGAGTTGGGCATGATTCTCCAAGGAATAAGGGAACTAGCAGGCTTACACATAGCCAAGGATATACAAAACACAGCCAAGCCAACACGGTTGGGTTTATCAGGCCATCAAGGAGATTTGGAAAGGCTTAATGCTAAGCTGGTGAGCTCATTACAGAGCAAAGAACACCTACACCAGAACTAGCCTGGCTTCTAAAACACCCACACACACCCAACACAAGGAATCAGTCCCTTCTCTACTACACAGTCCCTCAGGCCCTGCATTCCCTTCCAGTGCTATTCAGGGGTTGTGGAGAAGAAAGCCATCCCTCTAGCTCTACTTGTGTGGTTTCCAGCCACCAGGTTTGTCAAGCAAAACTAAGCCCCCATCCATGCTCCTCACACAGTCTGAAGACCAACCATTGCACTCCCGCAATCAATCAGCTTGTTAACACCCAAAAATGGTTAACTACCTCATCTACCCCATTACATGGCTCATTTGTCCACTTTCCTACCATATCTCTATCAAAAACCCATAAAACCATCTAAAAGGTCACCAAAAAGCTTAAAATTCCTCCAAAAGGCTATAAAATCCTTTTTTCCTCCAAAAATATCCAAAAAGGAATAAAAAATGTAAAATAATGAGGAAAAAAGAGGGAAAAACCCTAAACAGCTAAAACCCTAAAAAGCTTACCTAAACCACATGGTTTTATAAATAAGTGATGGAGACCCATTATTCCATATCCATAATCATAAGCACCCTGCCTTTGCCGAAATTATTCCTGAAACCCTAGCTTACCATCAAGCTACTTTCACCATTGAGAATTCTTTTTGGCCCATTTCCACCACCCGAGAAAGGGAAGAGGCAGCTTGGAGCTCGAAGCCACCGACATCGGACCAGCGCAACGGACTTCACCAACCTCCACACCGAAGGTAACATCAATACAAATCATTATTTATTATTTACTATTTTTTGCTTCATGTTATTCACTTTTCACCGTATTGTTTCATGTTATTTTCTTTTTACTGTTCTAGCTTCAAGAACGTATTTAAATCAGTTTTCGTTTCAGTTTATCATTATTTAATTCATATATCATTGAACTGCTACTAAGGAATCCATATTCCTTAGTAGGTGCTCATTCGCACAAGCTAGGGTGAAAACCCTAGCAACAGTTTTGGCGACTCCGCTGTCTTTTTTAGTTTATTTTTCCGTACTGTACTTTCGGCTGTCGTTTTCGGCCGCCGGAAACCGCACTTTTTTCTTCTGCAGTCGCGGCCCGACCGCGCATTTCCGGCCCTAACCCGCGACCAGCCCGCCGCTGTCGGCCTTTTTCCTGCGTCCTGGACGCGTCTTTGATATTTCCCAGTCGCGCCCCGACCGCGTTTTTTCAGCCCACAGCCGCGATCCGACCGCATCTATCAGCCAGAAACCCGCGACCTAGACCGCGCCTGTTCACTCCAAACCCGCGGTCCAACCGCCACTGTAGCAAAAAAAGACCCGCGACCTAGACCGCGCCTGTTCACTCCAAACCCGCGGTCCGACCGCAACTGTAGCAAAAAAACCCGCGACCTAGATCGCGCCTGTTTCCTTTAAACCCGCGATCTGCGCGCGACTGTTGCCTTCAAACCCGCGGTCCGACCGCGCGAGTACGCCCCATACCCGCGGTCCACGAGCTGTTTTTTGCCTTTGTTTCCACGCCAAAACCCAGCCACTTCGCCTCCATTTTTCCTGCACTTGCACAGCCACCTGTTCCACTTGCAGCCCTACAGCCATTTCTGTCCCTTGTTCACAGATTCGTTTAAAA
>LPNX010981633.1:31263-89141 GCA_001517045.1 Pseudotsuga menziesii
CTGCGTAAATATGAAAGCAACCACGAGCATGTACTGTCATGGGCTCGGAAAATCCACACGACAGTAGCATTTTATATATCCACACTTCTTCTCGTTCCATAACCCATGAAGAAGTCACCCCCCGCCTCTTGGCGCTATGATCAATCCTCTCGGCAGCACCCCCATCAGGTCGCCTTTGTTCAGAGTACTCCGCAGTTCCTTGCCATCTTACCACAGCCTGAGTTTCCATTAGCCCATTCACCCTCAAGATAAATACAGACACGTTCCCTTTACCACCAGCCAGTTTCATATGCTGCCCGATCATTCCCGCCATCATACTCTGAACAAAGGAAGTTTGAGTCCACTCCCTCTACTTGCCCAGTTGTTCCCCCCAGTTTACCACTCCTGCCATCAGTACTATCACAGTTCGGTTTTGCACCTCGCGCTCCTGTCAAGGAAACATCATTGCCTTGATAGTTGCAAGTCTCCCTCTGTCGACGACAACTCCTCTATTCCAGAGGATAGACCTAGAGGCCCCTGCGCCTTGGACCCATCACCATCTGTGTTGAGTGCCTATGGATCATTTTGGGAGGACTTATCATTGCCTCTCCGAATGATTGTTCCTCACATGCTCGACATCAGCACCTTGATCGCATCGTTGAGAATCGCGCAGGATTTATGTCCCCTCCATGATTTGTCGAAGACCCCGGATTTCCCCCGACTCTAGCACATTGGTGAGTCACTTCAGAACGCTCAATTATATGTTCCCGTGGATGTCTGGACTGCGTCGGCGATTGTATTCGGAAGCTATCCGACTTCATGCTTCCTCGAGTACCCAGATTCAGTTCCAGAACAGCGCACCATCGCGATTATGACCATTGTCACTATGATTCAGCAGCTTAACAGTTCCTTTGGAACCCCATTCAGTAGCACTGACCTCATTTCAGTGCATCAATTGTTCAGCTCAGACATGGTCAGCCCAGCAGTATGTTCCAGATTGATGTCCCCTCTGGACTCTCATGATATACATAGTTATTTTTATGTATCTTGATACGAGCATGGGAATGCCCGCCTCGTCCGTATATTGAGATTTTTCCTCATTCAGTATTTGAGGACCATTTATAGTGCTATGTTATATTCTGATACGAGCATGGGAATGCCCGCCTCGTCCATATTATCAGATGATCCCTCATCCATTATTGAGGTTATGTACTTTTCAGTCCTTGCAGGTGGTTCGAGATCGGTGTCCCGGACTTCAGTTGCTTCCTTCTCTTCTCCACACCCCAAGAAAAACCAAACATGACTCATGATGTCCATCGGCCATACGATGAGCTCCTGCCCTCACACATCAGGGGGCAATCTGTTAACACCCGAAAATGGTTAACTACCTCATCTACCCCATTACATGGCTCATTTGTCCACTTTCCTACCATATCTCTATCAAAAACCTATAAAACCATCTAAAAGGTCACCAAAAAAGCTTAAAATGCCTCCAAAAGGCTATAAAATCCTTTTTTCCGCCAAAAATATCCAAAAAGGAATAAAAAATGTAAAATAATGAGGAAAAAAGAGGAAAAAACCGTAAACAGCTAAAACCCTAAAAAGCTGACCTAAACCACATGGTTTTATAAATAAGTGATGGAGACCCATGATTCCATATCCATAATCATAAGCACCCTGCCTCTGCCGAAATTATTCCTAAAACCCTAGCTTACCACCAAGCTACTTTCACCATTGAGAATTCTTTTTGGCCCATTTCCACCACCGGAGAAAGGGAAGAGGCAGCTTGGAGCTCGAAGCCACCGACATCGGACCAGCGCAATGGACTTCACCAACCTCCACACCAGAGGTAACATCAATACAAATCATTATTTATTATTTACTATTTTTTGCTTCATGTTATTCACTTTTCACCGTATTGTTTCATGTTATTTGCTTTTTACTGTTCTAGCTTCAAGAACGTATTTAAATTAGTTTTCGTTTCAGTTTATAGTTATTTAATTCATATATCATTGAACTGCTACTAAGGAATCCATATTCCTTAGTAGGTGCTCATTCGCACAAGCTAGGGTGAAAACCCTAGCAACACAGCTGATACAGCTTAAGACAGGGGAGACAAATTCTGAGTCAGTATTGGCCCTATTGTGGCCAAAATGACTCTCCAGCGAATTTATAATAATCCCCAAAGCGTAAGGGAGATCACAGTAGCTACAGCCAACAATGTCGGAAACACAGCAACCCAAAATGTATCAGTCAGCACAGCTCACAACCAACGTGGGGAACACAGCCCGTCCTGGGCAACGAAAACATCGATAAGTCACAGGTAGACCATGCAGAGGAAGAGAAAATATAGACTTCCAAGCTGGACATGAAATGAGTAGACTCCCATCCCACAATATATAAAGACCACAGCAACACTACAATTCGTGGATGAAGACGCACAACTTCCAGCTCGCTGTGTGAGCCAAAAACCAAGAAGAATCCTGGTGCGTGAGAACAGCAGACACGGTCCCTGCGTTAGGATGAACAGCTCACAGCTCGCGCATGGATGAACAAGCAATAGAGAGGACGTGAATTGGACGTGCGTGAGTGTTCATCATAGGTGTGGAGAGGAGAATGTGTCTGCGGGAGTGAAAACCAGGTAAATCTTGTGCGTGGAGGTGAACAGAAAATCGTGAGGCCTGCGTAGTGGAGAGTGCGTGAAGGTTTTTCTCTTCCATTGCGAAGTCAACTACTGTGGTGGAGTGTGCGTGTGGGTGAGGACTGACAGTCCTGGCACTCCACTCCCAAAGATAATAACTGCCTCAACCACTAGCAGCCATTCTTCAATGAAAGTGGTTGGAATAAAACAAGGGAAGATGGCACATGGGTTTTTCTCTCATTGGCCAAGGTTTAACAATTTCCCCACCCTTATCCTTGTGAAAATCATGCCCCTTTCTCATTTTAGTTTCCACGATCGTAGCCGGTTGAGTTCATTTAATTAATTATAGATGCATATTTACATGATGACAAGCATAATATATGCCGCATGCCCCGATATACCATCGGTAACAAATTTGAATCCAAAACATAGCATAACCGATCAATGGTGGGGCCTTGGCCTTTAGCTCCACACCGTGATCATTTACAATATATACATCATGTACATTTAATGCAACAGGGTCAAAACTGGGGTGTTACAAGTTAAAGCAGCAGATTGAGGAACTAGAAGAGGAAAAATGAAAAGAGAGACAAGAAAAGGAAAAGATGGAAGAGAAATGTCAAGGATTGACACAATAGAATGCCAAGTTAAGCCGGCAGGTGATCGGTAAATTGGCCTTGCAAGGGGCTAGACTTTTAATTTGGGATCAAATCATTGGAGAGGTTGACAAGTTTCAGCCTTATATAGATTTCATTGCAGACCAAGAAAACGCTATGGTAGAGGCCAAGAGAAAGGTTTCGAAGGTATTAGGGGAAGTGCAGAAAAGACCTGTAGCAACAGCAGAAAATTCCATTTCTTTCCTAAGTGACTTGTTGAATGATATCTCCAATCGATATGGTATCCAGAATAGAGTTGCTGTCATCTTTGTGGCCAGAAAGGTAGTTGCTAAACATAGGATGTTAGAAATTGTACAAGCCAAAATAGAGATTATTGAGCACAAGGTCCAGGAGGTTATCTAGTTATTCAAACCGCTGGTAGATAGAGGGATTCCTTTCTTCTAGGAAGAGAAGGGACCCTTATTGTCTCAAAATGAGTATATGGAGTGTTTGGCTCGTTGCCGATCAGACAACAGCAAATTTCGAGACATGCAAAAATCCTTGTCAGGAAGGACCGTTTTTGATAAGCTAGCCAGCAAATTTGAATTGTTGTTCGATTTTAAAGCCACATGTGCTAAAGCACTTGAGACCTCATACCCAGAAACTATGGAACTCAAAGTGCAAGCATTGGACATGGAAGTTGCAAATTTTCCTGGTCCTAACCTATGGAGGTCAATTCAACAGTATGGGTCGAGCAAGTTTAAAAAGAAACCATAGAAGTGGCAATGACAGTGTGTGGGAAATTTTCTCCATGGACATGCCCTTCCAATGGTCACCTCTCCTATAACTTTGTACAGTTGTCACCTACCAGATGGAAGCATAGAAGACTCTTGCACATATTTTCTCTCGCAATCCATATTTCATTTTTCAGTTCTAATGTAAATCGTGGTTGATATTTCATATTATATTTTGTTAGGAGTTTCTTTTCAGTTGTAACAAATTTTGATTCCCAAACATTCGGTTGGGAAGTCCCAAAATACTATAAATATGTGTCCTGGAGGAGGAGAAAGGGTTGGAACCGATGTAATTTTGTAGTGTATGCTCTCAAGAGTATTTTAATAAAGTTACAGAGCCGAAGTTGGTGTTTTACATAGGGATTCATGTGTTTTTTGTGTTAAAGTCCATTACTTCCTTTCTCATGTGAATGTTTTCCAGTTTATCTTTCCCATTTTGTTTTCTTTCATGTCTGAAATAAGTGTATAACAGTTTGGAATTCATACATGCTATGCTCCATTTGTTGTTTCAGATATCCACTAAATCTTTCTTCTAAAGTTAATATAGAATTCATTTTCCAATGCTCTGTGTTGATGATCTGTTCATGTTCTTCTTTTCCACCAGAAAATTATAATTTGACTGTGATTGAATGGCTATCTTGCCTTTGTGTTGAAATCACCTGCATAAGTTCTGTTCATTTTTATTACACTTCTTGACTCCATCGCCCAATGGTTCTATGTCCTGTTTAAATCATCCTTACAAACAATTCATATTTTCACTTGTATATATCTGGTATTATTAATATTTGGTGAGATATCCCTCTCGGAAGAGTAGAAGTCCAGTTCTCTTTTCAAAAGTGGTTCCATTGTTACATGGGAATGATCCTTCCGCAACCTTTGGTTCAATTCTAGTGCTAACACACCCTGCCCAAAAAATAGGCATAATCAGCACGCTAGTGACTCGATCCATCAGAATCACTAAGAAAGACCACTTAGAACAGGAACTTGACCACCTCATGAAATCCTTCTTAAACAATGGGTACAATGACAAACAAATCAAAGAACCCATTAAAAATGCCACTAGAAAAAAAAGTAGCAACAATAGGAAAAAAGAGGAAGAAAAAAAAAACATTGATACACCGTTATCAATCCTCCCCTACATCCATGGCACCACCAACATGATCACTAAGGTTCTCTGAAAAAGGAACATTAGAGTCACCTTCTCCCCCCCTAAATCCATTAGGAAAATGCTAGACTCTGCAAAGGACGCTATTGAGAAAAAAACTACTACAAGGAGTTTATACCATTCCTTGCTCATGCAACAAAACTACATCAGCGAGACTGGTTGCTCAATCATGACTAGATTAAAGGAGCATGGGGATGATATACACCATTGTAGAGTTAATATCTTGGTCGTAGCTGAACACTCGTACAACACGAAATACCAAATATGTCTAGAAAAAGAAGAGGTATTAGCAACTACTCTTTTATAATTTTTAATAAAACCTTAATGGAATAATAAACATAACAATAATATATAGATAGATAGATAGATAGATAGATAACATTAATAAACCTATTAACATAAACATAATAGCTTAATAAGGAATTTCTAAAAATTAATAATTAACATAAAAATTTAATAAAACAAAACATTTAAAAAATTTAAAAATATTATTAAAATTAAATATTAAAAATTCAAATATCACCCAGCGACCCTACGACAAAACCCTAAAAAACCAAATATTAACAAATATTAATAAAAACATCTGACAAGCTTATATTCGTGAAATCTTTCAAGAAGCTTCTCCTGATGATAGACCTGCTTGGGGGTATGAAATTGTCGAGATAATAAAAATATACCATAGGTATCCTCCCTTCAAAAGACTGTAACTGTGGAAAAATGAATAATGATATTTAACCCTCCATGGAAGGGATACGCTTCAGACGATCCGCCTCTTCGAGAACTCACGAATAAAGATAGCTCGCAGGTCAGCTGATTTAATTTTCCTGAAAATATGTAGAGACAACCAAATAACTCCATGCTTTGCCAACATAAAACACCACCTCAAAACTAATTACCCTCGTGCTTTCTCCGGACTAAACGTCTCAATAATCCGTAGCGAAATTAAAAGAACCAGAAAGGAGCTAAACCATCTATCACAACAGACTTACAACTCTCACATGATGCTCTCTAGAACATTGCACATTGACCTTTGGATCAATGTAGAAGTAGGCACCACCATCAAAGCCTAGGAAACATATGATCGGGCCAAAGAAAGACAAGATAAAAATTTTGAAAAACTAACAAAAACGCAGATATCAACTACGCCTAGAACATAAAAATAAGAAAGCATGGTGGTAAATGTGGCTGGCATAGATCTAGATGAAGGTGTGTTGAAGATTCTAGATAAGGGGCTCAATTTTTCCATAGCACTAAACATAATTCCATTAGAATACCTAATTTGCAACATTGAAGACACTATCAAAAACCTTCCTGAAGATAACTCTGAAGATATCCGACAAGAGTGTGCCATCATTCTAAAGAACGTCATACCGCCAAAGAGAAATATAATGAAGGAAGAAAAGGATGCGCTGAAAATGCTGAGAAACAGAGAATATATTATCATTTTGAAGGCGGACAAAGGAAATGCGACCGTTGCAATGAAGAGGGAGGAATAGGATCAAAAGCCGAGGGAACACTTGGCATGCAGAAGCTACAAGAAAATTAAAAAAATACCTAATGAACAAGGTTGTAAAGAAAGTAACAACAGCCATATAGAACTCATCCTTGGATGATCAAACAAAAAAGAAGCTCATCCCAAGGAGCTCAATGATGCCGCTCATATATGGATCTCCCAAAATTCACAAACAAGGCACCCTTCTTCATCCCCTTGTTAATAAAATAGGATCTCCAACCTACAACCTTGCAAAATACTTGGCAGAAAAACTAAAACCTCTTGCAGGAAACACTTTCTCTTATGTAAAGGATCTAATACAAATGATGAAGGATTGGAAAATTGATGAGAAATACATACTGGCAAGATTCGATGTAATATCTCTAAACACAAAGATACCAATTGACGAAGCCATTAAGGTCATCAGAGATATAATAAAAAACGATGAAACCATGGAACTTGTCGAAATATGTCTCAAATACACATTCTTTAGTTTTAGAGGAGAGATATATGAGCAAAAAGGAGTGGCAATGGGATTACCACTATCACCAATAGTTTCCAACATCTTTATGGAAAAACTAGAAAAAGATGTGATAGATTCCTTCCCCCTAAAACCAAAATGGTGGCTACGATTCATGGATGATGTATACAACAATTGGCCACACGATGAAGAATCTTTAAATGAATTCACTAACCACCTCAATACCCATGTCGAAGAGCATAAAATTCACCACAGAAAAATAAGAGAATAGTTGTCTTCCATTCCTAGATGTCCTAACAATGAGAAAGCAAGATGGTTGCCTTGGACACCAAGTATACAAAAAACCAACACACACCTATAGATATCTTCATGCAGAATCTCACCACCACCCTACCCAAAAAATAGGCATAATCAACACTCTAGTGACTCGAGCCATCAGAATCACCAACAAAGACCACTTAGAACAGGAACTTGACTACCTCATGAAATCCTTCTTAAACAATGGCTTCAATGACAAACATATCAGATAATCCATTAAAAAATCCACTAGAAAAGAAAGTAACAACAATAGGAAAAAAGGGGAAGAAAATAAAAACATTGATACACCGTTAGCAATCCTCCCCTACATCCATGGAACCACCAACATGATCGCTAAGGTTCTCAGAAAAAGGAAAATTAGAGTCACCTTCTCTCCCCCTAACTCCATTAGGAAAATTCTAGACTCTGCAAAAGACCCTATTGAGAAAAAACTACTACAAGGAGTCTATACCATTTCTTGCTCATGTAACAAAGTCTACATCGGCGAGAGTGGTCGCTCAATCATGACTAGATTAAATGTGCATGGGGCTGATATACACCATTGTAAATTTAAGAGCTCGGCTATAGATGAACACTCGTACAACACAAAACACTACATATGTCTAGAAAAAGCAGAGGTACTAGCAACTACCCTTTTATAATTTTTAATAAAACCTTAAATGACATAATAAACATAACAATATATATATATATATATATATATATATATAAACATATATAAACATATTAACATAATAATTATTAACATAAACATAATAGCTTAATAAGGAATTTCTAAAAAATAATAATTGACAACATAAAAATTAATAAAACCAAAAAAAAAAAAAAATCTTATTAAAATTGAATATTAAAAATTCAAAGATCACCAGGCCGACCCTACAACAAAACCCTTAAAAAAAAAATATTAACAAATATTAATAAAAACATCTGACGAGCTTATATTCGTGAAAGCTCTCAAGAAGCTTCTCCTGATGATAGACCTGCTTGGGGGTCTGAAACTGTCGAGATAATAAAAATATACCACAGGTATCCTCCCTTCAAAAGATTGTAACTGTGGAAAAATGAATAATGGATAAAGCTATTAAGTCTCCTCTAGATACTATCCACCTCTAGAGTGAATTACTTTAGCATATAACCATTTGGTCCAGAGTAATATAATCTGATCATAGCATCACACAAATAATCTGAGTATTATCTGATATGATAGATAATTAAATTTAACACATATTGACCATGTAGCAAATATATGAGATACAGATATAAAGCATAGAGAACAAGAGAATCCAAATTGCACATGAGATGAATTCAGTTAACTAAGATGAACATGAATTATTAAGCTTCAATTATAAAGATTCAGTTAAATAACAATGTATGCCTCAATCAATGCTTGCTTTAATTAAAGCATCAGTTATAAATGTATGCAATCAAGAGAACTCACAGTGATCACTGTTAACCCAAAAAATCCCTCACTCATCTCTACATGGCCTACACCACCCAAGGACACCCATGATCAACCCTCGTAACACCCCACTAGACCCCCACACCCTAAAAAAGGCTTAAGAATGAAGAAAAGGGCTTAAAAACCCGAAAATGGAGCCTAAATAACACTCCTAGGGGCTAAAACCTCCAAAAAGGGGATAAAACCCCTCAAAGGAGCCTAAAACCATAAAAGGAGCTAAAGTTAGGGCGGAAGGGGCTAAAATCCCAAAAAAGGGGCTAAAGCTCGGACCAAGGGTTAAAACCCTAAAACCCCCAAAAAAAGCTATAAAAGGAGGGTGGAGGGTCACTCTCAAGAAAAACCTCTCTTGCATACTGTTATGCTACTCGTGGATGCCTTGAGACCTATTTTCCTCTCAAGCCACCCACATCCCCCTCTCTTCCACTCATCTTCCCCATTGAGCCATAACTCTTCCATTGCTGAGTGAGATAGGGAGGTGCTTCCAGCCAGGGCATGGTGGCCCATTTCACCAAAGGAGAGGTATAACATCATTTTGTTTATGTATTTGCTTTGTTAGTTTAGTTGTTTTTCGACCACCATTGGTTTGCAGGTTTGATTTCTAACATGTTTGCAAGTTTATTGTAGCTTAATAGTTTTTTGTAGGTAGCCAAGGTGGAGCCCTAACCTTGTTTGCAGAGGGGCTCACGACCATACTCTTTCTTGTTCTTTTCTTTCTTTCTATTCTGCTTTTCTTTCTGCATTTTCCACATGCAGGAACCTACCCTTCTATCCTATAGACAAAAGGGAGCCATTCCTACCCCTGTAGCAAGGAGAAATCCCTACTACAGAACTGGCGACCATACCAGGTTGATCCCATAAGATCCTTGGTTCATTTTTTTAAATTTCAAGTTTTTTTCAGTTTATGCCCTAGTTTTTAAATTTTCTTGTCAAATCTAGTTTAGATCCAGTTTATTTTTAGTTTTTATTGTTGCTGAAGCATCTGCAAGGAAAATCTGAGTCTGTTTGGCCACAGTACATGTTACTGTCGGCCAGATCTGAATCATGATGAGAAAAACCCCAAATCCTGGGTAGGTTGCACTTATCAGGCCTGAACAGGGGATGAGGTTTCTCTTTTAGGCCTCACAGGTGCGACCAGGTCTCCCTTTTCCCCTCGAAAGGTGAGACTTCACTCAGATCAGCAGACCGCTTCTGTCTCTGAAATCTGTGCGACCCCCTCGCCTGTTTCTGAAATTTTTTTGTGATCCCCTCGTCGAATTTGACCTGAAACGGGAAATCTATCAATAAGTAGTTAATTTTAAGTTTATTAGGGACTGTCAATGTGGCTCAGGCGCTTCTATCCAACATAGTAGTCCTATTTCTGTTTCTGTTTTAATTTATTGCAATTTCATGAACAAACAAAGTGTAAATTCAAAGAAAATTTTTAATGGCTTAATGAATGTAGCTTAACTAAAATTGACATAAAATTAACAATATTGCTTACCCTTCTTCCTCTACCCAGTCATCACCCTTCAGGGTATTCTAGGATACGACAAAGGGCATAGCTCATATAGTCCTAGGCCCTTCATTGAATATTGTTCTAAACCATTAAAAATGGATGACTTGGAAGGTAGAGGGGGTAGAGAAGGAGGGCTTCTCACGGCGCTAAGCATCCTCCCTGTTGACCAACCTTGCATCCAGGAGGTGACCTGTGGATCTACGGATGGGATTAGTCCCATTGTGTTGAGAGCCCAACACCTTCTCTTGGTCAAAGAAGAATATAGGTGTAAGTTAGTCACTTAGTTAAGCCATCAACATTCAGGGTAAAAACAATTGTATCTGTTTACAAATTTCTGATTATTTACTACTTGTATTCATAATGATATGAAATATACCACAATATGATGAGTTCATAAACCATTTGCAGCCACCTAATACCAGAAAGACAAAAAAAAATATACACCATAGCACGTAATCAACCCAACTCAGTTCATGACGCTGAGAGAGCCCTTAAATTTTATCAATTTACACTAAGTTCAAAAAATATGTAGTCTTTGAGGACATAAGTCCCTGACTACCTTAATCGTGGGAAGTACTTGGGCTCATCCCATAAACTCATTGTGAGGAGTACCATAGGAACCCCAAAGTAGCTGGCCGTTGAGAGGAATTGCCAAGCGAAACGGGCAATGATCCCCACCAATTGAGTATAAACGCCCATGAGGAAAAAGCCAAGCGTTGTCTTCTGGAAGTCTTGGTGGCCGAGTGACCACCTATAGATAATAGGAAGCCATTGAAACTGGGGTTCAAACATCATTCCCACCAGTTTGATACAATCTAACACAATTGATCCCCAATGCTCTTCCTCATGCCTAAGAGGTGAACCACCACCATTCGGGACATTAAACCAACACCGTCAAAACCGCTCTCAACGACCTCTCACACCATCAGAAGGCCACACATCCTCTGATTTAGATTCAGACCCATATCAGTCTAAACCAGACCTCCATACTACACCATCAAGCCCCATGGCTGGTGTAAACCCAGATCCATTTTCTGGTATAGCCATAGCTAGTGGATCCATGTCCACATCACAAGTTGTCAGTAACAATCCTATAGGTGGCCCCAGCACGGTCATGCAAACTGTCATTAGTCAACTACCACCACCCATAGTAACCACTTAGGCTATCCCACCTGCATCACTCATGGGTAGCGGACCTTCCACATACACTGCCTCTCCTATCACACAAGGGGGGAGTGCCCCATCCACATACACTGTCCCTCCTGTCACACATGGGGGAAGTGTCCCTTCCATCCACACTGTCCCTCACACCACACTTGCGGGAATTGGCCCATCTACAATGGTGCCACCACAAATACTCCCAGCCATGCAGGTGCACTATGCACCTACAAACCCCGCCACCATAGCTGCCCCATCTCACATTAACCTGGGGTCAAATCTTCTTTTCATGGCTCATCTTAACTTGCCTAATTTGGCTCGATTAACAAACGATCCAATTCGCCATCAATATTTTTGGCCTCCCATGCCAACCAAGCTGCCATCAGACATTCCTAAGTTTGAAGGCAAGGTAGGGGAATGTCCCCAAAACCACATCATGACATTCCATCTATGGTGCTCGTCAAACAACATCATAGATGATTCCATCAGGTTGAGGCTATTCCAATGCACCATTACAAGTGCTGCAGCTAAATGGTACGTTGAGCTATCGCAAGCCAAGTACCTAGATTTCAACTCCTTAGCTTTCATGTTCCTGCAGTATTTCCAACTCCCCATCAGATATGACGAAGGGGTGGAGATCTTGTTATCCTGTCGTCAAAGAACCGCGACACGTATAACCGACCACATCCATTAATGGTGGCGACGTCGTAGTTTGTGCAAAATCCAACTTGACGACAGGATCTTCCTGGATTGGTTCCTCAAGACCTTGCTCCCACCCATAGCAAAGGACGTCGCATCCGAATGTCCCCAATCTGAAGAGGAGGCCATACTGAAATCCCAACAATCATTAGAGGAAATTTGGGGTCTAAAATGGGCCTTATAAGAAAACGTGCCAACAACAAATTTTGTGAGTTGGAATTGAAGAACCAATAGAATTTCAATAAAATGAGTCAACCATAATGGTTGAATTGTCACATTTGTCATAAAAGAAAACTACTTTTTTTGTTCGTATTTTCGACATATCTCCATGTCTTTCTACTCAAATTTCAAGCAGGAGAGCTTGTTGGATGCGGAATTTAATTCTGCATCCAACGAGTACCCACTCGGCATACTTTTGACGGACCCCGCTTCCCCAAAAACAAGAAATACCTGAAAAAACGTGATGATGACATCATCATCACATTTTTTCAGGTATTTCTTGTTTTTGGGGTAGCGGGGTCCATCAAAAGTATGCCGAGTGGGTACTCGTTGGATGCGGAATTAAATTCCTCATCCAACGAGCTCTCCCGCTCAGAATTTGAGTAAATACATAAGGAGATATGTCGAAAATACGAACACAAAAAGTAGTTTTTTCTATTCTTCCTCCAAAATTAATAAGTATTATTTTATTATTTTAACTATTATTTTATTATTTTAACTATTATTTTATTATTTTAACTATTATTTTATTATTTTAACTATTATTTTATTATTTTCCTTAGGAGGCCCATTTTAGACCCCAAATTTCCTCTAATGTTGACCTGATCTACGCTCAGTCTGAATATCTGTACACCATCATTCCAGATGCTTCCCACCTGGGTACCTCCTACTGGGATGCACTGGGGGAATCCCATGCTACATACGGCATCATAGGCTCGGTCTCCCAACAGCCATAGCACCGTCCGACACCACCTTCCATTACACCACAACCAAGCAACATTGCTAGTGTTGCTTACCAAAACCAAACTCCGGACTATGCCAGAATGATGTCCTAGTCTGAAGCAACAACTTCCTACGCACAACCTATGCCACCACAGCAGGCTCAGGCCATGGCATGGCTAACACAGTAGTACGCAGGGAAAATGCCCACATTTGTGGCACTGCAACCCACCAAAATTTATTATGCACCACTAGTGCAAGCAATTCAAGCCCCCGTCCCTGCTCAACCTGCTCCATCAGGACAAGTATTTGCACAACAAAACCGTCCCAACCAGCCTGCCCCCAAAAATCAACAAGGGCAAGCTAGAAATAATCGGCCCCAGAACCAAGCCAATAACCAACTGCAGGGAGGTGGTCAACAACCAAATCCTCCCAACAATGTCACGGCAAACCGACTTGCCCAAAAACCCCCATGCCAAAATGCACCAAGACACAATGCCCCATTGCGCACAAACCAACCCTGCACACTCTGCGACGTCTATGGGCACTACACATTTGAGTGTCCCCTCATGGGTTGCACTAAGCAGGCCATTCAAAATGAGGCCCAACAGACCGCCAATGCTACAAACCAAACCCAACCCAACCCGACACCACAAGGACCTCCCCCCATGGTGCTTCAAAACCCACTACCAGTCCAAGGATTGGTGGCAACTGCAACCCCTCCACAGGCCAATCCCAACACTCCGAGGGAACTTCCCATGGTAGAAAATGGTGTCCACCACCTGCTAGCCATGATGACTGAAGAGGTTAACCTAAAAACTAGACGAAATTAGTACGGTACCACCACCAAACCCGCTGACACATCAGCGGCATCTACATCCAAAACAGTCAACCTACCTCTTTAGTTACCCCCATTCCCCCGCCCCCCCATATGCCAAGTGGCCAACAACGCCATAGCTAGAGCTGCTATCAGCTATAGCATTGTGGATGATTTGGCCCAAACACCAACTACCATGTCCGCTCTGGAGGTACTCAAAATGTGCCCAACACAGTCAAAAGCATTACTAGCCACCCTTCGAGTCGTAGACCCCTGCAACTCCAAGTTGATCACATTCGACACGGAGAATGGAGAACCGCGCATTCCATCCACCATCTCCTTCCAAATCTTGGTGTTTATCCAAAATTTTATTGTGCACCGGTGCATAGTGGATGAGGGGGCATCCACGTGCATTATGTCCACCCTGGTTTGGCAAAAACTTGGATCCCCAATTTTGCAACCATCCTCCACAAATCTTCAGGCTTATGATGGCCATCCCACTAAATCCCAAGGAATCCTCCCCCATGTCCCCATCACATTAGCTGAGAAGACAGTGTTGATCGACATAGAGGTCGTCAATTCTCAACTGGACTATAACCTTCTCCTCGGAAGAATTTATATGTATGCCATTAGAGCGGTCGCATCAACTGTCTTCCATCTCATGATGTTCCCTCATGAAGGGAAGATTGTGACGGTTGATCAACTCACTTACCACAATCTGCAAGGGTTAACAAAACCTACCAATGTTATCCCTACCATCACCACCATTGAGCCACAAGGGACAACCACACATGCCAATGTTATCCCTGAAATCAACACCATGGTTGACAACACACCAGCCTCCCCGTTGTTGAATGTGGGTCCTGGGTTATTTGCCGATACCACCATGACAGCTCATTTCCCCTTAGTTTCACCACCACCGACACAAAATCAGACTGCGGACTTCTGCATGGTCTCATCCAGCGTCGCTGCACCCAAACAACAAGTGCAGCCACAGCCCCAACCCCAACCCCAACATCATTCGCATTCGCAATACCAACATCAGCTGCAACGCCATCTACAGCAGCAGTGTTTCGCGCAGCCGCAACCACAACCGCATCCCCACATGCAACCAACAAGGAGTTACCTGGGCTCATTGCTAGTCCATATGATTCCCTTCCTCTTTTCCCCACTTAGGGTCATGAGCAAGCCGATAATGGCCACCTTAAGCCTACCTAACTTCACATTGGGAATTTTGGTATGGTATCTTGATCCACCATTCAACCACCAATGCCCCAGGTTGTTTTAACCCCAATACAACCCATTGTGGTGGAGTCTCACCTTCCACCTAGCCCGCAAAAGCCAACTGCCGCACCTGCACCTGCACTGCCCCACCCGAAAAGGGCCAGGGGCAAGAACTCCAAAGTAACCACAGAACCTCGACGGATCCCACCTTGCACCATATGTGAACAACAGGGCCATCCAACTCAAAACTACCCTGAAATTCCAATGATCCGTGCACATTTGGATGCCATGGACACAACCAAAAACCTCCCCGTGGTTGAACTTCCAACCGCACCAATAGTCAGAAACAAGTCACTGAGAACAAACCATGCTTGTGCTCTCTGCGGTCTATATGGACATTATTCTCACCATTACCAAGAATTTTCCAAGTATTGAATGGCTCTAGCCAACCTTCAGCAGCATTCCCTTGACTATGGGATCACTTTGATCAAAGAAGTCTATCCCCCACCTCCTTCTTCAGACACCATGTCCATTTACATGATGTCCAGTTCTAAATACCCTCTTGTTTCCACCATCATCGACAGTCCATCAGACCTCTCTCTTCTATTGTGTACCTAGCCACCACCGCAACCTCAGTTGCAACCTCAACCTCAATTACCAGGGAAACAGTGGGATTCATTCCCGATCAACATGATCCTTTTCCTTTTCCTACCATCCAAGATCGTGAGTAAGTCTGTCTTGGCAACCCACAATCTATAGGATTTCACACTGGGAGATCTTGTGTGGTACCTTAAACCACCTACCCTACCTCTGAGGCCCCAAGATGTGTTGAATCCTGTCAAACCAATTGAGATGATGTTGCACCTATGTAACATCCCCGGTTTTGACCCCGTTTGCATTAATATACATGATACATATGTTGTAAATAATCATGGTGAGGAGCTAAGGTTAAAGTCCCCACCATCAATTTAGTTATGTTATGATTCGGATTGGAATGGTCACCGATGGTATATCGGGACATATGGCATATATTAAATTATGGCATCATGTAAATGTGCATTTTAATTAAATAACCCAACCAGCTATGTTGAACCTAAGGATAAGGAGGGGAAATGATGAACCTTGAGCCATGGGGGAAAATCCATGTGTCACCACTCTCTTTTTCTCACCACCACCTTAGTTTCCCATTGTTAGTTGGGGCAGCGATTTGCTGGCAGAAATACCACTACCACTCCCACGCCTGCTCTCACTCTCCACGACGTGCGGATGGTCTACCCACTAACCAGATCGTGAGTCTATTCAGTTTCTTCATGCAGACTGAGTTAAAAGATCCCCAATTCATTGTTTGGGGGTTCACCTTCCTTCTTTCTCATGGATTGCTAGTCTGTGGTGTTCATCCCTCATGTTCGCACAGAGTTTTGGTATCTGCTTCCCACCAATTTCAGACTACGCGTTGTTCTGTTTTCCATCGTTAAGTCGCGGCTGTGATTGCATCAATTGTTCTGTTTGTTGCATCCTTGTCCCTCACGCAGAGATTGGGAGTATGTTCCTTTTTCCCATTTTTTGGTCTATGTAAATTTCTCCAGCGAATTCATGAAGGGTCATGCGCTGTGGGTAGGGCTTCCTGTGGGCTGTTATTTGCCATGATTGATGAACTGTGTTTTTCCCTTGTAATAGCTTGAATAGCTGTTTGGCTGCTTGCATACAGTGGTTTTGTCCTCGGACTACATTGGAGTGGTGAATAAGGGCCTAAGGTGCTTGATAAATCTGGTGGGTTGAGAACCACACATACAGAGCTACTGAGTTGGCTTTCTTCTCCACAACCCCTGAATAGCACTGGAAGGGAGATCAGGGTCTGAGGGACTACGTTGCAGAGAAGGGACTGATTTGCTTGTGTTGGGTGTGTGTGGGTGTTCTAGAAGCTAGGATGGCTCTGGTGTTGGTGTCTGTAGCTCTTCAATGAGCTCACCAGCTTATCATTTAGCCTTTCCCAGCTCCTGGATGGCCTGATAAACCCAACTTTGTTGGCTTGGCTGATCTGATTGTTCGCCTGATAAAACCAACTGTGTTGGCTTGGCTAAACTATGTACCCTTGTGGTGTTGTCATCCTTGGCTATGTGTAAGCCCATTAGTTCCTTATTCCTTGGGGAATCATGCCCGACTTGGGGGTGGTAGCGTTGTTGAGAGATTAAGGAGCACGTGGGCCCATGGTTGGGTGGAACGTTGCAGCGATGTAGCTGGTTGTGGAACAAGTTCTTAATAAGATAAGTATTCTTACCTAACTTGTGTCTGCAATCATATTTACTATTGATGAATGATGATATACATGTTAAATGCTGATCTGTATATGCATGAGTGTTGATTGATATGTTTTTCTTCCGTTGTGTATATGAAAGATTATGCTTCATAATATGCTTTATGTTTTTAAGTATCATGCTTCAACATTATATTTATGTATGTTCATGTTCATGGGGCTAGATTCCCAGAGGATTTGATGTATGGTAGTGTCCTCTTCACCTATCGGAGGGTCGGGTACATTACAACCTACCTCTAGGTCCATCAAAGAATCCTCCCGTCTCTAGGCCTGCCCCTTTTCCTCCAACAGAGACTGGGGGCAAGGTCACCAAAACCACAACCAATACCATTTACCTGATCTCTAGTACTAGTTTCCCTTCCATCTCGTTGGCTGTGGAAGATGCACTTGATCTATCCCAGCACCACTTACGCAATGACAGAGATATATGTAAGACCGCCTTTGGTTTTACCCCATTCCCTTTAAACCATAGTATGGAATTGGTTCTTCCCATAAAAGACTAGATTTCATCATCCCGCCTTGCCAATGACCGTCATCTTGGCAAGGGGGCATACCTCTTTACTGACTCAGACGATCGACTCTTGAAGAAGCCACGCAACGGGCTCCACCTCAAGACAGTCTATGCCTGATATAACCACTATGAGTCCCTTATAGCTTAGTTTTTTCCCTTTCTTTTTTTTCAATGTTTTTTAGCACAAGTCAAGGGCATCGCCATTAGCTACTAATCCAAATTCACCCAGAACCTATTTGAGATACCTCTCACACCTCTGGTCTCAAATTTCCATCTCTTGATGAGACCATCGTCTCATGTTTAACAAATAAATTTTGGGACCATTTCCCATAAGTTGCCTCGATTTACAAGCCACAACATGACGATGCAAGTGTCTGCAGACCTGTACTTGTATCTCTCATGCCTACCACTACTCATGCGGGTTATCAGGCCACCGCCCGTTAAGGGTCACCATTTTTCTTTTTGTTTTGTATTTTAACACATAGTTGTCTACTCCATCTAGTGCACCTCACGCAGACCTCTAGACCATTGTCCACAAAACAGATCTTTTTATTCAATGTATCTGGCGTATAAGTTCCTCCATACTTGCACTCACATCACATGTAGTCAAGTCCGTCCACCGCAACTCACACACAGCTCTCTTAACCTCTGTCCAAGAGTCGCCTCAGTTTGTGTGCCTCTGTCGTGATCTATCCCACGCATGTATTGGTATGTTTGAGAGCCTTCTCCTCCATCCATACTGTGCAGATGACCTTTGGACCACTGTCCAGCATCCTGACATGGGGCACTGCCTGTGCCACCACAATCGGTTGACCATAATGGAGTTTCGTTTACGCTCTTTTCTGACTCCTTAAAACAATGAAAAGATATCCAAGCGCAGTTGCTTCCTTTTCCACTCGCTAACGTATAGGAAAGGGAATCTACATCATCTCATTTACCTCCTTTTGTAGACCATGTAGACCATCAATTGAAAAGGACCTCCTTGGCACACTCAATCCAAGACCATTCCCCTCTGCATACTTTTATGCTTTCTCGGGCAGAGGGGCTGCACTTTATGAAAAAGCTCACCATGGGTTGTCGTTAAGCTCTTTTCCAGCCTTCTCATTAATAAAATATTGTCGAGCAAACTTGGTTTCGTTCATGCTCATAAAATTATCTGAATGACCGTCCAGTCAGTATAGGTTTACCTTTTTCGGCCTGATTGGACTGCCAATGGTAAAGAAGTCTCTCATCCCCTACAGGATGGGCGAGCTCTTCTATGTATAATTTTATCCTTTTTTGGGCATAGGAGACTACCAATGAAAAATAGCCCCCACTGGAGTCTTCTTCGTGCTTTCAGACTCTCTAAAATTGAAAGCACCACCGAGCATTTACCTTTTTCGGGCTTGCCAAAAATCCACGAGATCATACCATAATGGTGTCCCTAGACACCACCCCATAGAAAATAGTTTGTTAGCATTCCCCCTTTGAGTTGCCTTTATTTAGAGTACTCTGCAATGTGTCTTCCTTGGATCCCATCAATATCAAAAGTGTCCACCTCCTCCAAGTATTTCCCATCTGCAGTGACATTCCTGGTATTACAGCTATGATCCCATTCCCATGAGTCAGTTTCATTTGCTGCCTGGTCTGCCTTGCCATCATACTTTGAACAAAGGAAGTTTGAGTCTACCACACTCCACTTGCCCCTGTTCAATTATTTAACTCCCCCTCCCCCCCGCCATTCAGTGGGCCAATCCGCAGATTGTCTCACACCTTTCAGTTATTTCCCTCACGCTCCTTGTCAAGGAAACATCATTGCCTTGACTAGGGGCAGGTCTCCCTCTGTCGACGAAAACACACATATTCCAGAGGATAGACCCAGAGGTCCCTGTACCTTGGTTTCATTAACCTCATTGATGAATTCCTTGGACCACTTGAGAGGCATCCTTAGTGCCTCTCGGGATGGTTGTTTCTCACGTGCTCGACTTCAACTACATCATCGCACCGTTGAGATTCATACAGGGTTTGGTCCGTGCAGTATTTGGTAGAAGACCCTGAATGTCACCTGAATCTAGCACATTGATGAGTCTATTCGAGGGACCTAAATAGGTTATGTCCCTTGTGATTTTTGGGTTGCGTTGGAGATAGTGTTCAGAAGCCCCAGCAGTGCTTCTATATAGATTTATGATTGATGCAGCAGACTTGTACCACAGAGACTCTGATTCTCAATCAGTGAGTCCATACAGCTATGTACCGTTCCAGATCCAGTAGACCGTCAGTCATGAAGATATAGCATTCCATGAGAATTCCATGGGTCCAATGTACCAGTTCTTCAGATAAGTATTGTATTTAGCCTCACATTGAGGCAACCATTATTGTACCATCAGTTGTATATGATCGGCTCTTGTATTTTAGAGCATAGATCAAATTATTCTTTTAAAATGATCACAAGTATGGAGATGCCCGCCTCATCCATATACATGTCACACATTATTTGTATCTCACCCATTGATGGGAACCATATTAATACAAAAACCAAAAGCCACCATGCCCTAGCCCTGGAAGCACCACTTATACGCAGCAAATCCTATGATGTCTGTCATCCATATGATGAGCTCCTGCCCTCACACATCAAGGGGAAATTTGTTAACCCAAAAAATCCCTCACTCAGCTCTACATGGCATACACCACCCAAGGACACCCATGATTGACCCTCGTAACACCCCACTAGACCCCCACACCCTCAAAAAGGATTAAGAATGAAGAAAAGGGCTTAAAAACCCCAAAAAGGAGCCTAAATAACTCTCCTGGGGGTTAAAACCTCCAAAAAGGGGCTAAAACCCCTCAAAGGAGTCTAAAACCCTAAAAGCAGCTAAAGTTAGGGTAGAAGGGGCTAAAAGCCCAAAAAAGGGGCTAAAGCCCGGACCAAGGGCTTAAAACCCTAAAACCCCAAAAAAAAGATATAAAAGGAGGGTGGGGGATCACTCTCAAAAACACCTCTCTTGCATACTATTATGCTGCCCATGGATGCCTTGAGACCTCTTTGCCTCTCAATCCACCCACATCCCCCTCTCTTCCACTCATCTTCCCCATTGAGCCATAGCTCTTCCATTACTGAGTGAGATAGGGAGGTGCTTCCAGCCAAGGCATGGTGGCCCATTTCACCAAAGGAGAGGTATAACATCATTTTGTTTATGTATTTGCTTTGTTAGTTTAGTTGTTTTTTGACCACCATTGGTTTGCAGGTTTGATTTCTAACATGTTTGCAGGTTTATTGTAGCTTAATAGTTGTTCGCAGGGAGCCAAGGCGGAGCCCTAACCTTGTTTGCAGAGGGGCTCACGGCCATACTCTTTCTTGTTCTTTGATTTCTTTCTGTTCCGCTTTTCTTTCTGCATTTTCCACACGCAGGAACCTACCCTTCTGTCCTATAGATAGAAGGGAGCCATTCCTACCCCTGTAGCAAGGAGAAATCCCTGTTACAATCACTACAAGTAATTCAATAGTTAACTAAGTGTCAATAAAGATGGACTGGTCAACTAAAGTGTTTTGCATTAATAACACTTTAGTTAACAAAAGAGGACACTTCAGTTAATCAAGTGTTCGCATGATGACACTTGAGTTATTTCCTCATGACACTTAAATTAGCAAGTTACCTAAGTGATCATATATTTAGTTAGATGGAGAGTTCACTACAGAATCAATTAATCCTGAGTTAAATGTGAAATATGAAAGGCAATGCGCATATGTTATGCATGGTGAAGAGTCCAATGTATCATATTAATTATCCATGAAGGAAATTCACAGTTTTGGTGCAAGTGGCGCACTATTCTCATGCAACCATTCACTATAATTTGCATGGTAGTGTTTATGGAGTGTTATTAATGTGTTGGGAACATGGAAAGTTGATATAGTTGATCTCTATTCTCTGTTTCTTAGTTTTCTCTCTTATCTAGCACCAACTATGCCGAAATAAATCTGCTATTATGTAAAAGTTAATCTCTATGATCTATCATAATTACACTTTGAAGAACTGCTGATATTTTCATCCTTATTATTTTGATGGTTTTCTTGGGGTACATCTTGTGTTGTGGATTAATTATTTATGTTATTGAATGTTATATTGATTCCAATGTTAGTATTTATACAAGTAAAGTTTTAAAGTTCAAAGCTCATCATATTTGCTCAAAAATTAACATCTTCCTCCAATGCATTTGATGACTTTTTTATTTGAAGTGTGTGTACATATTCAGGTCCCATACGATTCAAAGGTTCTCATGCACTTCCAAGAGAAGTGCATGTCCCACCATTGCGACCAACTATTACCCTCTAGATACTTTGCAGTGTTCCATACTACATTGCCATAGAGGAAGGGTCATTTTTTTCTATGTAAAGGCCAAGTTTGGGCTTGATTTATGTAGAATTTTGGTCTAGTGAGGATAAAGAACCATGCTCTGTTCATGGAATTTCCTCTTGGTTTTCATTCTAGGAAGTGTTTTCATAGTGTCACAACTAACTCCCTCTTAACGTGGCAGAATCCCCCCATCATGTAGGGATTTTATGCCTATGAGTTGGTGTATGGAGCTTACATAGGTAGGTTGCATAATCTATTGCGTAAGCATTTGATTTTGTTATTTAATTTTACCCATGCATTACACTTGTTGTTTATTGCATTTCATTTTGATTTGAACAAGTTAATATGCAAGTGTTTGCCTCCAATGCATTCAATGAATTTGTTGTTTGAAGTGTGTGTAGGTATTCAGATCCCATATGATTTAGAGGTTCTCATGCACTTCCATGAGAATCATATGGGATAATAATGTTAATAGTGTATCCCATGAGTGCGATAACATGGAATACATGTGGGATTTAAACACTATTACTATTTCAATTGGTAGAATTACTTGATTTTTATCTTGTTTGTTGCTTCTATTTCTTCATATCTTCCAATCTAGATTGAATTACCTGAAAGGAACTATACTCAGATATAAATGCTTGCATTGCTCGCATAGGCCACTCCTCCTCTGTCTCTATCTCTTTCTATTGTGCAATGGATTAAGACAATTAATATTACAAAAATAATTTAAAATGTTTTTATGTTGCTGGGAATACTCTATTTAGAAATTTTTAATGCTACCAATTTATTTTTTGGAAATAGAATAAGTTTCCAAAGTTAGTTTTATTTTCTATTCCTAATATACAAACATGATATGGTAGAACCCAAGTTCATGCAATGGAATGGATGGATATTCCCCTTGTTCCTCTCTAGCATATAGGGGATGGATTGACGGGCCTTGGGTAGGTAGAAGTTACCAAAGAATCATTTGCAATAGTTTGAATTGGATATGAAATCTATTATTATATGAATTATATATGTTTGTTTGGGGATGTTCTCTCATTGGCATGGTAGGGAGGAGACTCTTTGTTTATGAATGAATTAATGGTAGTTGCGAGCATAGCGTACCTACCCCACCAACGTGTAGTGGTCGAAATTGTTCCTACCCTATTTTTCCAATCCTATTATATACACTTATTTTTTTAGTACTTTAATTATCATTTTCTGAAGTATTCAATTGCAACAATAAATTTTAGTTTTAGGTTAGATATTGAAGAAAATCCATGAAAGTTGAAAATATTGGGAAAAAGGTCAATTTTATTCCCTAAAGGAGGTGTCATCATCCTAGGGATAGGTTATGGCAGTCCTAATAGGTTGTTTTATATATTTTTATTGAGTTATTTAAGGTCTATATTGAAGGAATAATCAAATCCTAGGGGTTTGAGGAAGTTTAGGTCAAATTCTAGGTCACCTGGGACGACCTTGGGGGGATTTGAGGCAATTTTTCTCTAATTTTTGTTGAATGTAGTAAGTTTCATAATTGTATAATACATCAGTGTAAAATCCCATATTTTATCCACCAAATCAATTTATCCCTAGGGGGAATAGGTGCGCCCCTCTCTATTGATCGTTTGGATGTAAATTTTGTGGATTTCCAACTGTTGGTTTGAGATATATCACTAATTTTTTAATACTAGTTTTTCAACTACAGAAAAAACACAGAATTATGGCTTAAAATAAACAAAAAAAAATTCCCTATGGGGTATAGGTGCACTCCTCTTTTTCTATTGTTTAGAGCTAAAAATTATGAAATTTCGACAGTTGGTTTAGGAGGTATCTCTCTTTTTCTATCACTGGTTTTTTCTGTAGAAAATTGTAGCATACTACCCTTACTATCATATGGGGAGAATTTTGTGGCCCAAGGATAAGGGTCTAAAGAGGAAGGTGGTTACATCGACGTGACATTGGGTGCACTCCCTTGAAGAGTTTTTTATCATAGCTTTGGGTCCACATATTACAACTGGGTCCACATACTTGAGTTGAGTCCACTTACATTCAAATTTCATACACACACAAGACAACAAAAAACAATAATTCATGATGTTAAAAACAATGTTAAATGGAGGTGTATCTCACAGGGGGGAAGTTCCCCTAGGGTTTTGTAACGCCCCCTTTTATGCAAAATGTGGTGAAACATAGGATCCCACATTTCACATAGAGGTGGGAATCTGAATGCCCCCTCCCCACTAATTTTTTTTCTTAAGAAGATAATAAAAAATTGTAAAAAACCTACCAAAATCAAGAAACAAAATTCTAAAACCTACTTACATTTCGTAAAGCCCCTTTGTTGAGTTATATAACATTAATGGGTAATATTAAATTATTAAAGTAAAAGTGACATTCTCCTTTCATTTTTTATGCTTAAAATTTTAACAAAACCATTAATTGTTTCATGATGTTTGAGTTCAGTTCCAATCTCGACAGAATTGATATGAAAAAAATAGAATTTTATATATCATTCGGAATTCAACAAGCTTAAGAGTCTTTCAATAGGATTAAGGCTTAATATGATTAACATGATTTCAAATGTTTCATCTAACATTTCCATTTCTACAATTCTCCATATCGAATGGTTGTGCATGGACGAAAATCATATGAAGGGAAAGTAGGAAATATATATGCTTCAAGAAGTCTACAATGCAATTTGTCTTCTTGGTTTTGGGTGCTATATCATTCCATCAATCATGTAGCATCATAAATCCCTCAAACCATTGTGTGCTCAATGTCTATTGTCTCTAAGAAAGATCGGTTCGTTAGTAGTTGTGCATATTGCTTTCTTGTTTACCTATGTTTGCATGGTACCGATATATAACCCATTAGGACAATTATTTAGGTATTCACTCCTTGCAATCCACGTTAATCAAGTACTATCATTTGCATCTTTATGTAGTAATGCAAGAGTTTAAATACAAATTATGTATCTTACTCCTACCATACCTACATTTGTACAATTGTTTCTTCTTTACCACTCTCTTTCTCCATTTCGTCGCATCTACTTTTTGTTAGGTATCGGGGGTGGGGGGGGCGACAATTGTTGGTTTAGGGGGGTTGTAGGGGGATAGGGTGGGCCAATTCCCTCCCCCTTCCATGAAGTAGACATAAAAAATGGGTGGTATCCCACTTTCGATACGAGTAGAGCGAGTTTACAAGCAATTTGAGTTCGAAATTTTTTCAGCTATTTTTGGGTTTTTTCTAAAAATATGTACAATTAAATTTTTTGTTAAAATATTGGAGTTTATTTCTATCCAAGTTAACAAATTAGGGTTTTGTACACTACATAATACCTACATATTTTATTGAGAGTGGTTAATAATTATAATGAAGAAAATAAGAGGATGACTCTAAGTTTTGTTGGTTTTCCCAATTAAGGGTTTCTAGGGTAAATAAATGTGTATTATGTGTTAATGTTGTGGTGTAATTTCTTTTTTTCTTAAATGTATATCTATGCTTTACTTATTTGTAGAGGTTTAAAACTTACACTTTTTCTTTTTCTTTTTATTTTCCTTTCAAGGTTCCTTTGCACTTCCTAGGGAATTTGCTAGTTATAGAAATGAAGTTTGGGAAATATAAAATGGAATGACACATACAACTTGTAAAGGTTTTTCTTTAATTGATAGGAATGAGGCTATGTCAAATAAAGGGTTTTTTTTTAATCTTTCTTTTAGGAGATAAAATCATGGATATAAAAGGTGAACATATTTTAGGGGGGGAATTGTAATTCACTTCATGGAATAGCAAAGGAAAGTGAACTATACAAATGGAATTGATTTAGGGTATGAAATAAAATAGGCACACAATTTAAAGAAAGGGGATTATAACTTATGATCATTTTCATAATGAATGTTCACTAACAGAAATAAAATGGTGGGGTGTTTATTTTGAATTTTCTTAATAGCGAATGAAAAAGGAAATGGGGATAAATTGAAAGGTGAACCTTTACAATGGAAGGGGGACTTTTAATTTTTTTTACTATGATGATAAAGGATATTGGTGAGATGAACGCTATTGGGGAATTTTTAACTTTTTGTACATAAATGTGATGATGACAGAATTAATAAACACGATTGACAAATTAATTGATGCACACAACATTGGAAAAATTTGACTAACGAGATGCAGAAGTCTCCTTCACAATGAAACTTGAACTGAGTGTTGTGAGGGTAAAATTGAATTGGATTTCGCAAAAAAAAGAGTGTGTGATTGTCACATCCCCACCATTCTACCAAAGAGAGGACGTGACTAATGTTGCTAGCAATCTAGGAAAACTAGCCCCATGAACATTATATAAAATGCAAGAAACTTAAAAACATACATAGATGTATAAAATATGCAATCTACAATGGAAGCATACACATTCAAGCATTCACATACATGCTATTCATACTCATAAAACAAGAAAATTTCATCTTGTTCAAGCATTTAACATGTTCATGATATTTTACGAAGAAAATACGATTGCGGAGTTAAATACAAGAATACTTATTTTCAGAAGATTCTTTCCCCACAACTAGTTATGTCACTGCAATGTTCCACCCAACTATAGGCCAGTGTGCTCTTTACTCTCTCAGCATCACTGCCACCCTTGAGTTGGGCATGACTTCCATAGGGACCTAGGGGACATATACTTACACACAGCAAGGCCAAACACCAACAGTCAAGCAAATGACCTCATCCAAACACAGTCAGCCCACTAACGGATGAATTCTTGGACTTACTTAGCCAAGCCAACACAGGAATGATCTACATGGCATAATGCAGGTTCAGACCAAAGCACAGGTGCATACACAACAAAATACAAAATTCTAGGTTGAGAAAAAACACTTCGGGAAACAAAACGAATTGCCAAGATAGTTGAAAACAACCCCCTAATAGAAATTCAATTTCTATGGACGTTTTGGCCCTAACGTGGCCAAAATGAACTCAACCACACCCAAGAAAATCATGGTCTCTTCCTCAATCCGATGGGAATTACCAAAACAATTTCCATCTTGGAAAATGATGAGGAAATGTGGAAAAAATTATGGGGGAATAAACCCACCTATGAATCATTACCAAAACGAAATTTCCAGCCTGGGGAAAATAGAGCAGAGTGCAAAAACATGCCTGGACGAATGAAGAAAAATGACCGAGGAAAAAAATCAACTGCATGAGAGTGATCTTCCCCGTTCTTCCACATGAGGGATAATGGGTGAGAGACCTCCCTTGGGAATCCATGTGGGAAATGGCCTACAGTCCTGCCCAGGAATGATGGCTCCACCCACCTCTGCGGCTGCCCATGCCTCATGTCCCTCAAGGAAATAAATGCCCCCAGCTAATTCCTTGAGAATTTAATTGGTTGGTGAATAAGACAAGAAAAGGTGAGTAAGATAAAAAAAAGGTGGTTGATAGCTAGATGGGTTCTTCTCTTGACACATGGATTTCTCCCATTGGCTCAAGGTTTGAACATCCCCCCCTCCTTTATCCTTAGGAAATCATGCCCTCGTCTCTTTTAATGTTGCATTGACATAGCCAGTTGTGGGTATTTAATTAAATTGCATATTTACATGATGTTCAAAATTATAATGTGTCGGTTAGCACAAAATACCATCGGCATCAATTTTAATTGCCGAAACATAAAACGATAAATCAATGGTGGGAATTTTTCCTTTATCTCCACAACATGATTAATTAAAATATTTACATCATATATATTTAATGCAAACGGGGTCAAACCCGGGGTGTTACATTCCCCTCCCCTTTCAACATCACTGTCCTTAGTTCTTATCAAAACTGAACAAAAATGCTACCCTAGCACTACCTCAGTGCTCTGCAAAATTAAACAAAAATGGATGTGCTAATCTTATGGCATCCTCCAAGTCCCATGTAGCCTCATCGGGATTGTGGTGGTCATTCTACATTTTCACTTGTCTAATGGTATGATTTGGAACTCATCCTTGGTCCCACTACGCGGTTGTCTTGGGTACGGACTCCTCGAAGTCCCTGATTACATGCATAAGTACACACCACCGAATATTTTTCCGGTCTTGGAGAATCCTTCTCCATAGCTTGGAACATCTCCAATGTCTTTTGAAATCCAGCAATACCTATGCTCAATCCCGAGCAATGAGTCAATTCCATGTTAGATTTACAAGGTTTTTTTTTTCAAAAATCAGGGATGAATCACATGCACATGTATATCAACATAAATTCAATAATAATTTTCCAAGTGAACCAAATATGTATCTTTCATAAGTATATTCTTTTGGTTCCACATGTGTCTAACTGGGCTTAATACAACCATGGTACTCACGACCCTGCCCCATCTCACACCTGGGTGTGCATTAAAGGGTAGCCAAATTTCTGCAAGCCTCAGATCACCCGAAAATATTTTTTATTCAAGATCTGACAACTTTGATTTAGAGCCTAAAACTCCTTCTAGGTTCTCACCAAGCTCAGAGCCTCCTTTTTAGACACCACAACAATTAATTCACATGTGAGATTCATTCATATAAGGTGCAATTTGTAACAAGATTTTCAAAACCATGACTGCATCATATGCTCATGTATATTTACAGGAATCAACAATAACAACAGTTTGATAAGTAAACCAAATACTTATCTGTGTAACATATCTCAACTGAGATCTGGTAGCCCTGTGTTATATCCCAACACCCCTCTGGGTGCTTAATGGAAGCTCTATGTAAGGCTCAACACTTCCTCTCAGTGCTTACCAACGCTCTGGCATTATCTGTGTAGCTTCTCTCGACCAATATTGGGTAGCTCTGCTCCAGAGCCTAACACCTTTTTGGGTGCTTAATGGAAGATCTGGCTTAAGAGCGTAGCTCCTACTCAAGTGCTCGCTAAGCTCAGGGACTTCCTTTCTAGATAGAAAAATGAATCAACTCATTGGTCAGATTCGTTTCTATAAGATGCAACCTTTAACAATATTTTTCGAAAATACAGAACGCATCATATGCATATGAATAATCACAAAAATCAACAAGGATTTTCCAAGTAATCAAATACTTATCTGCATAGAATCTCTCAACCGAGATCTAGTCAGTCCTGCTTTAGAGCCTAACACCTCCTTGGGTGCTTAATGACAGCTCTTGGCTTAAGGGCCTAGCACCTCCTCTAAGTGCTTACCAATTCTCAGGCGCTTCCCTTCTGGACATCATAATACCTAGGATTTATTCTCTTCACGGATCCCCCACTCTCATGATAGCCCCCTTACGGCATGAATGTGTGCGAAGAGAAGTCTAACCAGATGTCTTACACCTTAGGTGTCCCTAGTGATGCATATTGGTGCCTAGCTGGCAGGAGATGAAGCTATGTACTCTCGTACATCCTTTTAGAGGAGTCATATTTCTCAAACGCATCCTCCTGAGAGCTATGTACTCCAGGGTGGACCACCATCATCTCACCTGCGTTACATACAAGCATGTAGTTTATATGAGATTCCATTCTAAAAATAATTTCAATTATAGGTTTTCAAACCTATCCCAAATGCATCCCTCCGAGAAGCTATGTATCAAAGTACATCTTTCTGAGGAGCCATGTATGTCCAGTACATATTTTCATCATCTCACCTACATTACATACAAGCATTCAATTTATATGAGATGCCATTATAAAAATGATTGCAATTATAGGTTTTCAAACCTATTCCAGGAACATCCCTTCGAGAAGCTATGTATCCAAGTACATCCTTCCGAGGAGCCATGTACAACCAATACATGTTTTCATCATCTCACATGAGTTACATACAAGCATGTAGTCTGTATGGGATGTCATCATAAAAATTTAATCATAGATTTTGAAATCTATTTCATGCCTGGATACATTTCCAATTATCAAATGATTAATAACATTGATATTCAAATCCAAATTTTGAATTCACAATTTTGTTCCCACAGAAAACCGGATTTTATAATCATTAGATCGTCCTCGTATTGTTTGGATTTTGCAAGTGGGGATTACTCATCCCTAACTCACACATGCTGCCCAAAACCTGGACATTCACATACAACATTTCATCTTGATACCATTTTAGATCAGCCAAATAGTTAATAATATTTGATTAAGAACAAAATTCAAAATATGAAGTTCAAAATCTATTCTGTTCAAAAGTTAGATTTCAAGCATGATATCCTTCTCAAAGCACATGGCAGTTCCCTACCTTGGTTGTAGTGGGTACAACTCGACTGCTCTGCTCCGGTCATTCTACCTGTAGTCTTCAGGAAAGGCCATTTCTTATGAAACCACAAGTTCACATGCAGACTTCCTCGGCCCATACATAGACTCTATTTTTCCTGCAAAATATTCTTCAATGAAGCTCATGTAGTATCCTACAAGTCCCACAAAAGATCGTAGATCTCTTAACTTTCTTGGAGCAGGCCAACTCATCATGGCCTCAATATTTTCAGTGTCTACAAATATTCCTTTATCTGAGATAATGTGACCAAATAATGAATTTCGTCTTCGTAGAAGTCATAGTTTCTCAACTTTGCATACAACTGATGCTTCCTGAGCAATTTTAAAATCAGCCTCAACTGTTCCACATGTTTTCCTCATCCTTTTAATAAGTAAGAATTTCATCAAGGAAAACGAGAGAACACTTTCCCAAGTACCTATTGAAAACATTATTCCTGAGGCATCTAAACGTATTCCTCATGCTTTGAATAAGTAAAAATGTCATCAAAGAAAACGAGAGAACACTTTCCCAAGTACCTGCTGAAAACATTATTCCTGAGGCATTATTTCTGGTGCATTTGTGAACCCAAATGGTACCACTACGAACTCATAAGATTCACATCTTTCTTCGAAGGTTGCCTTATGAACATCTTCATTCTTGATCCTTACCTACTAGTCACTAGACCTTAAGTCAATCTTGGGAAACACCTTCGCTCCTCTTATTTGATCAAAGAGGTCATCAATTCTAGGAAAAGGATACTTGTCCTTCAAAGTGACTTTGCTCAGCTTCCCATAATCAATACAAAACCAGAATGTACTATATTTCTTTTTCACAAATAGAAATGGCATTCCCCAAGGAGACACACTTGGTCTGAGGTACTTCTTTTCCAACAACTCTTGTAGCTACATGTTCAACTCTATCATTTATGGTTTGTTCATCCTACAGGATGTCTGAGACACTGGTGCTGCTATTGGCACAAAATCAAAGGTAAAATTAATGTCACTCCTTGGAGGAAGCCTTGGAATTTCATCAGGAAGAACATTCCCGAATTCCTGTAGCATATGAAAGCCCTCCAACCTAGGAGTATCATACTCTGCTGCCTCCAAAACATGAGCTGCATACACTCTACCCCCTTTTCCCATAGAACTTCTTTAGCTGCATCACTGAAGACTTCCTTCCATGGATCACTTTTGGAATTCCTTTCACAACCCTTAGGTTTCCTTCTTCATCCAAGCAATCAAAAGTCTTGTTGTAACAATCAAGCTTTGCTATATGTGCTTCCAACCAATCCATTCCAATGAGGACATCATACGATCCAAGTGGCAGAACATTCATATCTGGACTATGACTCTGTAAAATGTGTTAACAACATCATTTTTTAGTCAATCTTAGAAATTCAAACAAATTCTTACCAATTGCTTCTTGCAAGCATGAACGATCAGTGTGCCTTTCGTCGGGTTGGCTAAGTTTATCAATTCTGCTAATCAAGACTCCTTCTTGTTGTATTTTCCTTTCTGCAACAATGACTGTCTCAGGGGAACGAAGGGGGTCAAGGGAATTTTTATTTTCACGCAATCTGGCGCATAAGATCTCTGCAATTTTTCACCTTTCTAGCCCCTGAAATCCCACTAAAAAATCCATGTTTTGAAGAAAATTTTATTTTTTCCTCCGATTAGTGAAACTCAATCGATGTATTGGCTCCATATTTCTTTTCCTTCCACCGTATCGGAACCTTCTTTAGGTTTCCTATGATTTTCGTCACCGCTGCACCAGAAGGTTTTGGAATTCTCACCCGCTGCGGGCCTTCCGTTGTTGCGGAAGACTTCCCAAGTATTTACCCATCGTGGCGGCTACATCTTCATTTTCCATCCACTGCATCATCGGAAATATTTTTGGTTTTCACCTACTGCAGACCCTTCGCTATTGCAGCTTGATTTTAGCCAACACAGCCACCATTGCAGCTCTATCTTCTTTTTCCGCCCGTTGTCGTTGTAGCTCCAACTTATTTTTCCTCCCACTGCCGTTGTGGCTCGAATTTTGGTTTCCACCCATCGTTGTGGAAGATTCTTCGTCTTCCAGTCAATTTCCCATACTTAGGAAAAAAAAATTCAAAATTTCCTTTCATCTTCTTCTTCCATCCGTTGTAGTGGCTCAATGTTCATCTTTCATCTGCCATAGCGGCTCGATGTTCATCTTTTCTCTACCGTTATGCATTGGCTCTATCTTCCTTTCTTTGCCACTGCAGCGACTAAAACTTCTCTTGCCTGCCACCAATGCGGCTCTTCTCTAGAAAACATGGCCACCATTGTGGATCGATCATCAAATTACAACCACAGTTGCAGATCAAACGGTAAAACCCATCCACTCTATCGGTAATAATCAGGAAATCATAGCCACCATCGTGGCTCAATTCTGAAAAATCATCTGCTAGCTCACTTCAGTTATCTTAGCCGTCAAGGAAGAATTTTCACACTTAGAGAAATTTTTGAAGATTTATGTTGTCTACTGAACACACACACAGGTTGCTTCCCGTCTCTGTTAACTTCTCTTCATGGCCCATAAAGGCCCAACGCTGCAACCTTGAGCTCTGATGCCACACTGTCACGTCCCCACCCTTCTACTAAAGAGAGGACGCGACTAATGCTACTAGCAATCCGGGCAAACTAGCCCCATGAACATTATATAAAATGCAAGAAACTTAAAAACATACACAGATGTATAAAATATGCAATCTACAATGGAAGCTATACATTCAATAATTCACATACATGCTATTCATAATCATAAAACAAGCAATGTTCATCTTGTTCATTCCACCCAACCATAGGCCAGTGTGCTCCTTACTCTCTCAGCATCACTGCCACCCCCGAGCTGGGCATGATTTACACAGGGAACTAGGGGACACAGACTTACACATAGCAAGGACAAACACCAACTGTCAAGCCAATGAAATCATCCAAACAAAGTCATCCCACTAATGAATGGATTCTTGGACTTACTCAGCCAAGCCAACACAAGAATTCTCTACACAACACAATGCAAGTCCAGACCAAAGCAGAGGTGCATACACAACAAAATACAAAATTCTAGGTTGAGGAAAAACAATTGGGCAACAAAACGAATTTCCAAGATGGTTGAAAACAACCCCCTAACAACAATTCAATTTCCAGGGACATTTTGGCCATAACGTGGCCAAAATGAACACAACCACACCCAAGAATATCGTGGTCTCTTTCTCGATTCGCAGGGCATTACCAAAGCAATTTCTAGCTTGGAAAATGATGGGGAAATGCAAAAAAAATTGCGGGGGAAGAAACTCACCCACAGATCATTACCAAAACGAAATTCCCAGCCTAGAGAAAATAGAGCAGACTGCAAAAACACGCCTGGGTGAATGAAGAAAAACAATTGAGAAAAAAATCAATTGCGTGAGAGTGAGAGTGATCCACCTTGTTCTTCCACGTGAGGGATAATGGGTGAGAGACCTCCCTTGGGAATGCATGTGGGAACTGGCCTACGGTGCTTCCCAGGAATGACAGTTCCACCCACCTCTGCAGCTGCCCATGCCTCACGTCCCTCAAGGAAATAAATGCCCCCAGCTAATTCCTAGAGAATTTAATTGGTTGGTGAATAAGACAAGAAAAGGTGAGTAAGACAAAAAAAGGTGGTTGACAGCTAGATGGGTTCTTCTCTTGACACATGGCTTTCTCCCATTGGCTCAAGGTTTGAACATCCCCCCTTTATCCTTAGGAAATCATGCTCCCGTCTCTTTTAATGTTGCATTGACATAGCTAGTTGTGGGTATTTAATTAAATTGCATATTTACATGATGTCCAAAATTATAATGTGTCAGTTAGCACAAAATACCACCGGCATCAATTTTAATCGCCAAAACATAAAAGGATAAATCAATGGTGGGGCTTTTACCTTTAGCTCCACACCATGATTAATTAAAATATTTACATCATTAATATTTAATGCAAACAGGGTCAAAACTGGGGTGTTATAGTGATGAGCAGTATGACTTGGATGTAATGATATAGATGTGACATCATAATGACACATATAAAGAGAATTGACGAAATGAAAACTTCACTTGTGTTTACCATGACAACACATTGGAAAAAAGTCCCCATCAGAGCCGTGAATATGAAATGACGATGCTACTGAAAAAGTGAACATGGACATGAAGAGAATGTCTCTCTAGATATAATGGAGAAGAAATGATATCAATTCAATCAAGTTTGATATGTTTTTCTTTTTCGTCATGTTCTGACTCTTTAGAATCATGTTAATGTTGATAATCGACCAAATTTTAATATAATAATTTCATAAATCCTCCCTAGTGAATGGGAACCCATTGGCCTACATTCCTATGTGTATAGTAGAAAAAGATCAAATGAATTGCTTCTATTTTATTTGTAAAGGAAAATCCAAAAAAGGGATCCCATTGGTATGATGTTGATAATCGACATAAATTTAATATAATAATTTCATAAATCCTCCCTAGTGAATTGGAACTCATTGGCCAACATTCCTATGGGTATAGTGGAAAAAGATCAAATGAATTGCTTCAATTTTATTTGTAAAGGAAAATACAAAAAGGGGATCCCATTGGTATGATTACAAAGACTAGAAAAACCTAGGGCAATTTGTAGTTGGGGTTCTTAAAACATTCATGATTTTGTGAAATACCTTGCAATTATGAGTCTATGGAGATTAATCAAGATCCCTATCCTATGAAATATCATTATAATGTCCAAGGAATGGATGAGAAAAAGAACCAAAACGTTTTCTAACTCCTTCATGATGTGTACTACTATCTTTCCCGCTTGTGGGGAGATGGCTATGATAGATTATACAAAATGGAGATATTGTTAGGGTTGGCCTTGATCCCTAATTTGTGCATGATGGTAGTTTTATATTAAATGGGGGAGAGAGGATTAGTAAAATAAGAAATTTACACCTCATTAATTACATGGCTTATGATAAGGAAAATTTATTTCAAAATGGTTGGAAGGAAGAAAATATTTTTCGACTAAATGGACAAGAAGATGAAAAATGGAGTTCTTATACAAATACATTTAAGTTGTGTTATATTTTTCTCAAATAAGAGGGTGTTGATATAGTATGATCATGCAACCATTTTAACAAATTTAGTACAAGTCTTAGCTATAAGTTAGCATTTCAATATGAAGCCCCAAAATACCTTGTTAAAAATCAAGGAACCGTTAAAAACCATATGAGCTTGATGTGTATAACTTAAAATAACAAGACCTACCAAACTTCGAATGACTTGAAATCAGATCTTGGTCAAATACATGTCTCTGTATGCTATGTAGAATAGGATAAGATAATATCAAATGGACGTTAATGGGTGAATCCATGGACATGGATAACATATATTGGGGAGGAAGGTAGAGGGATGGAGGTGGGGGTATTAGCAAAATTAGGACGTTTTCAACAATAGGTATGAGTTTATATCTCTGCACATAATTGTGCATGGAATCATAGGACATAAAACCTAAGGGAATTTTCTATATATTTAGTATACAAAACAATGAATCAAAATTCCACATAGGACCTCCCAAGGCTATTGTTTCCTTTTAGTAGGGATATGTGTGCAACTAAGATATTTTGAGAACTAGGTGGCCTTCAACCTGGTTAGGTGAAGAAACACATGGATTGGAAATTAAAGAAAGTTATTAAGCATCCATGGACATGAGAAACACTTTAACCAACCACATAGGAGATTAATATCAAGTTATTCTTACCTTAGAGTGGGTATACGGATTCCATTAAGAGGATTCCAATACTAAGTATGTGTCTCTAATCTTGGACATGGTTGAGGGAGGAAATCAAAATAAATTACCTCTAGCTAGGATATTTGGCCCCCAAGTGGGGATAGAATGTTTTAGAGCACAAGGAATGGATCATGAGGCACTCAACATGGTTGAAAAAGGAACGCGTTCCTTAGCCACTAAAGGAATATTTCATGCATTCAATGCCAAAGACAACACCTCACCAACACAAATGACCTTTTATGGGGATGATTCAGCCAAGATTTGACATATTAGCTCCATTCAATTTTTTTAGAACCAAATATCAGTCTTAAGGCCTTAATTAATGTCAACTAATGAAACTTAAGAATTATGTGTTGTTGTAGCAAATGCATGAGGCATTCTCACACAAGTTGGCCCAAGAAATATAACAATAAAATGTAATTTATTGTTTCATAAAGAGAAATCAGCCCCAATTAAGAAGACAAGTCATCTCAGTTGAAAAAATAAATTTCTAGCAACATAAAGTAAAAATAGAAGGTTCCTCACTTTATTTTCATATCAAGCATTCAAGCAAGTTTTCTCATGTGGAGAAAGAATTCCATTACTGCTATTAGGAGACTATTTTTGGGGTTCTCCACATTGGAGAAGTTTCTATTATAACTTTCTTGGGGTTTACACCACTATTGTCTGGGTGTACATTGATATCTATTGGAATCTGTGAGCTCGGGGGAGACAATAGTGTTGCATTGTCTATGGTTGGGAGGTGATAGATTATCACCGTGGTTAAACGAGCTCCACACTTATTTTGTATTTATGTTCTTGGTTATTCTTTTAGTGGTATTGGTTATAATGTTATATCTCTTTAAAATCTAACATTATGCATAAAAGTTCTCTTCTAGTGCTCAAGGGTCTCAAGAAAGGCTTCAAACCACCATGCACGACCTTTTTATGGGATATTCAACCTTTGGTTGGTGATATGGGAATAATCAAAATATTTTCAGCACCCAAGATAATTGTGATACCATCAACATGTTTATGAGAGGAGAAGTGGGCCCTAGGACCTAAAATAACCTTCTAGGCATCTAACAAAAAGAACAACGCATCAAACTATCACACCTCACCTATTAGGAGTATCATTTTCCTCTAAGTTGCTATATGAGAACCATTAGGAGGTTTTAATTACTACATATGATTATTGGTTCCTTGACTATGATATAAGGAGGAAACTCAATATTCAGGCATTAAAAGTAGCTTCTAAGGCTTAAGTTCCATGACTGAGACCTTGAACCACTTTACATGACTTCTATATGGGATATGTGTCCTCTAGGAAAGGATAGGTGATGCATTAGAAGGTTTTTAGCAGTAGGTATAGACCATGTGGCCTTACACATGGTCATAAGATTAAGCATAAGTTATTCCACCTAAATAAATATTTTCAGCATCCAATGCCAAGAACATTACCTCAAAACACTGCACATGATTTACCAAGGGTATTCTTGGTCTTGAAGTGGGGATATGGGTATCATTAGGATATTTTAATCACTAGGTATTCGTGTAATGATATAACCATAATCAGTGGAGGATAATCAAGCATTAGGATCTTAAGGCATCTTTTAGGTTTGAATCTCCATGAGTATCATCTTGAAACACCATAGATAACTTGTTGAGGGGATCATTGGTTTTTAAGTGTATATATGGGCATAATTAAAATATTTCAAGCACTAGGTATAGGTCTTGGGTTCTGGTGATGGTCGTGAAAGGTACTTAAGACTTATTCCCTCAAGGAAGATTACAAGAATCTAGGGTGAAGAAAGAAATTCAATTATCGCAAAGGATCTTTCCAAGGTATGATTGACCTTCGAGTGGGGATATTGGTGTGATTAGGATATTTTAAACTTTAAGTATCGATCTTGGGGCCCTACACATGGCTAGAAGAATAAATTCAAAACTCATGCCCTAAAACATAATTATAAACTTCTAGGACCAAAAACAATGCCTTGAACACCACTTTTGACCTCTCAAGTGCATCATTTTCCCATATGTTGGGTTATGGTTACCATGATTATTTTTTTTAGCACTAGCGCAATAAATCTTGGGGATTTGGACATGGTTTTGGGGGTAAATGTGGGTCTCTAGTCATAAATAAATGTTCTAGTATTCTAAAGCTAAGAATCCCTTAAACAACCATACATGGCCTCCTTAGTGTATTGTTGTATTATGAATGAGGGTTGTTGTTGTCAAGTGGTTTTGAGTAATAGATATGGGTTATATGGTCCTTTACATGATTGAGGGAGATGGGTTCCATCTCCCTCAACACATATGCATATTCATGTATATGCATATCAAGTCCCTCACTTGAGGGAAACAATATAAGATCTCGAGGCCCTAATACTATTTAGTGATTTTAAGGACCGCGTTTGAGGAAATTTCGATCTTGAATTTCTTATTTGTCTAAGCTCAACCATTCTTTGAAATAAAAATGTGTTAACAAGATCTTTGCATCAATATCATGAATGGAAAATCAAGTAATAAAATTTTAATTAATTTAAGATTTATATTTCCACCATTTTAAGGACCAATGTATATGCTTCATTATATAACGGTTCAATTTTGAAACATCGTCGTAATGGTCCTTGATCTTTTATCCAAGGTCTAATTCTTTAAAACTAACACGATATTTTAATGTTGTTCCTGTATGCATTGATCCATCGATACATACACTATGTATACTATATATTGCACCTTTACGAAGGATGCATGGAAGGAGGATATGTAATTTTCAAGGGAATAGGAAAATGCGAAGGACTTTCACTTGTGGATTTTGTGAAACAATTAATAGATATTACATGGATTGTGGATCGAAGATCTCTTCCTCACATGATCTCTTGGTCACTCAAGATTAATAAAAATGAAGTAATGTTTTAGCATTAAACCCTTCTCCTCATTGGAGGTGTTTTACAAAATGAAGTACATTTTGAAGATGAATACTTATATTTTAAACACTTTTTTTTTATATATAGACCCTTCATAATTGATAAATATAAATAATAGGTCTTCTTTGATGGTGCCAACTAAGGAAACCCAATTCCTTGTGGGGTAGGTGGAGTGTTGTGCCTCGATAACATATGTTACACCACTTTTACACTAGGTCTAAGCAAGGGAACAAATAAGTGGGTAGAGATTTGAATGCCTTACTAAATCTTATGGGTGAGTGCAAGCTAATGAGGGTCACTTTTGGCACGTTAGATGCAATAGAAAACTGAAAAATTAGACATCCCTCAACTTAATTGTATTTTTTGAGATACTTACAAAATATCTTGCTTTGAGTAAAAAATATTAGATGTAGGAAATCGAATCATGTTTTCGAATATATACGATTTATGTATTGAAACTTTTTATAACTATGCGAAGCTTCATTTTTTTATAACAATCAATTTTTTATTTTTTAGGCAAATGATAAGGTATATGTTTTTGTGGGTGCGGCCTTTGAGGGCCTAAATGATGGTTCCAGGATACGCAATTTTGCAGGCATGTAGAGAACATATAGCACTAGTGCAATGCTATTTTCAAAAATAATTTTTTTATTTTTGTATAATTATTTAAGTGATCATTCCTTGAAAATGGTACGTCTTTTATGGGTGCACCCTTTGAAGGTATTAATGAAATAATCACGAAATGGGTTTTTTTATAGAATGTAGAGGTTAGTGTCTTCTAGTGCGCCATATCATTTCTTTTTAAAACGATTAAGAATTGAAAAAGTTATGGAAAAAAGACTAACAACATGTTTCTTGAGTAAAGGAGTTAGGACATAATAGAATTGAAAAAAAAAGGAAAATATAATATTTTTTAATAAAAATTACATATTTAGAATCTGCATAAAAATGTTATTTATGTTTAATATTTCGTCAAAAATGATTGTGTGTAGCATACTCTAACGAGTGCATAAAAAAAAACTTCTTCAGAAGTTGGAAGAAATGCCCAATCAGCTATGGTTTATCATATACCATAGCACATGTTTGGTATTACCAAAGCAAACTTCAAGCCATACACATAGGACTATTGGTGACATGCAAGCAAGTGAATTTGCATGTTTAACTTCAAATTACATTTCCCTCCCTTATAGAATTAGAAAACTTGTGCACATTATAGAACTACAAAATGCGCGTGTGTTATATAACTACAAAACATGTGCACGTTATATAACTACAAAACACGCGTGCGTTATAGAACTACAAAACACGTGTGCATTATATAACTACAAAACATTCATGCATTATGTAGTTCTATAACACGTGTGCGTTATGTAGAGAAAAAAATATAGCACTATATGCAAGACATCAAATGTATGGTTAATAGTTGAGAGGGGGTGTGGAAGGGTCAAGGGCCTATGAGGATGTTGGAAGTTTCGGTGGGGATAGTTAATAGTTGAGAGGGGGTGGGTAAGGCTCAAGGGCCTAGGAGGATGTTGGAAGTTTTGGTGGGGATGGTTAATAGTTGAGAGGGGGTGGGGAAGGGTCAAGGTCCTAGGAGGATGCTGTAAATTCAAGTGGATAAAGATGACTAGAATGGGAGCATGATGGATTACAAGGGTGAAGGGGAGTGGGGATTGAGAACACTATTAGGAGGAGAAGAGGTGTTGAATATGTAAAGGGTTAGAAGCAGGACATGAGACTTGAGTGCCAAATGGGGATAAGGTGGAGGGGAGGAAGTGGGTGATGGTTTGATGAGAGAGAGGATTGGTGAACGGAAAGGTGGATATGTAGTATTATAGGAGGAATAATGTGTGTTGGAGGAGAGAGGCGAATGAGGGGAAGATTGAAGAGAGGGGAATTAGATGCAATAAAACAGAGAATAGGGGTGATAATGAGGTAGGTGGTTAAGGAGAAGGGATAAGTTGAAAACATAAAGGAAGGGAGTATAAGAGAGATAGATAGAGAGAGAGAGAGAGAGAGAGAGAGAGAATGGTGTAGAGAGAGTGTAAGAGAGAATAAGATAGAGAGGGAGGAGGGGGAGTGAGGGAGGCATGGAGATAGAGTGAAGGAAAGAGATAGTGAGGGAGGGTGAAAAGAGATAGGGAGGGATGGATACAAGTTAAGAGAGAGAGAGAGAGAGAGAGAGAGAGAGAGAGGATAGGGTAGAGGGATAATGGCATATAGGGATGGTAATTAAGGGAGAAGGAGGGAGAGATTGATAGAGGGAGGAATAGTGAGGGAGGAAAATAGAAGGTGGAGAGAGAGGGAGAGACAGATGGAGTTTGTGAGAGAGGGGGGACACACACACACACACACAGATTATGTGGGAGAGAGGGGTATGGGTGAGCGACAGAAAGAGAGGGGGATGGGAGAGAAAGAGATAGAGAGTAATGGAGGGAAGGATAATGAGGGAGATATTGAGAAGGTGGAGAGAGGTTATGAGATATGGTAAGTGAGGAAGGGACACCAACACACATAGAGATAGAGAGAGAGGGAGGAGTGACAGACACACAATCAAACACACACACACACACACACACACACACACACACACATATTGTGTGGGAAAGAGGGAGGGAGGGGTGAGCGACAAAGAGAGAGGGAGTAGGGGTGAGTGATATGGAGGGAGTGATAGTGAGGGAGCTATATAGAAGGTGGAGAGAGGCTATGAGAGAGGGGGGGGTGAGGGAGTGACACACACACATAAACATAGATAGAGATAAGGGGGAGGGACACACACACACATATAGAGAGAGAGATTGTGTAGGAGAGAGAGGGGGAGGGGTGAGATATAGAGAGTGAGTGATGGAGGGAGGGATTGTGAGGGAGGTATAGAGAAGGTGGAGAGAGGTTGTGAGAGAGGGGGGGGAGGGAGGGANTTTTGGGAGATGGGGACTGAGGGAGAGACACACACACAAAACGAGAGAGAGAGAGAGAGAGAGAGAGAGAGAGAGAGAGACATAGAGATAGAGAGAGATGGATATACAAAGGCAGGGAGGGCCAATGGGTAAGGCATAGAAGGATAGTGAGTAAGGCACATGCATAACCATAGATGCAAAAAATATTCTTTAGGGATCGAGTCTTGGATTTACTCCCTTGACCATGTTGAGGCCTTAATACCCATATCTAATGCTCAAAACCTCTTAAAGGCATGTGCATATTTTCTTAGAGAACAAGCATACCTTGAGTAGGTCATGTGTGGTGCTTCAAGGAATTGTTCATTATCATGGGTGCCTCAAATATTCCATTATGGCCTAAGGAATTAGCATATTCCCTCAATCATGTCTTAGAGGTCCCATACGTGCTGCTCAAAACCACCTAATTCCATTGACATCCATATTCATAGTCCTAATATACCTATGAGATGCCATGTGTGATTTTTTAAGGCATCCTTCCTATCCCTAGATTCCTAGAAGCTTTAGTTAGGGAATAAGGTCGTAGTTTCCTCCCCTGACCATGTCCATGGCCTTGGGATGCATACCTAGTTCTCAACAAATGAGATGACATGCATATCCCCATTAATATTCAAAGGATTCACTTTCAACGTCATGTGTGCTTGTTGGAGGCATCAATTTTGGCCCTAAATAGTTAACAACTTCCTTTAACGCCTAAGGACCAAGTGTTTCAGTCCCCCACCCATGTCAAGGGGCCTAATATCTATACTATTGCTAAATATGTTCTAATGACATTAGTATGATCCCCATTTCAAGGTAAATGATACCATGTAAGGCTTTATTGAGGTTGTTCAACACATCATTCTTGGATCTAGATGCCTAGAAGCATCTTCTGGGGGCTAAGGACTAGGGTTCCTCCCATTATTATGTATAAGGTCCCAAGACACATACATAGTACTTAGAAACCCCTAATGATTCCCATATCCCCATTCAAATCAAAACTATCAACTTGAGAGGTCATCTATGGTGATTCAAGGTGTCGTCCATGGACTTTGAGCCCTAAAAGCCGGTTTACAACCTAAAATTAAATCTTTATGTACCAACCATGATTAACACCTTATCCTCCATATATAATGCTAAAAAAATCCTAATCATGACCATATCCCAACTTAAAGGTTGAGGATAACATTAAGGGATCATGTGTGTTTGTTCGAGGTGTTTTTCTTGGCCCTATATGTCTATAGGGTTCCTTCACGGTTCCTTTAGGGCCTAAGGACTAGGTTTCCTCCCTCAACCATGTCTACAGATATGTTCCTAGTGATAAGATTATTCTAATGCACTACATATTCTCTCTTAGATGCAAAATATCACATACGGAGGTCCTATGTGCAGGTTCGATGTTTTGTTCATGGACCTCAAGCCTTAAAAACTACCTTTAGGGCATAAGTCTCAAGTTTCTTCCCCCAAGCATGGTCAAGGGACTATGACCCATACTTAGTTCTTAAAGCCTCCCAATGGTGTCCATATTACAACACAAAGAAAACTTATGCTCTTGGGAGGTTAGGCATGGTTGTTTGAGATGTTGTTCTTGATTATGCTAAAATATTACTATAGGTCCTAAGTCTTGATGATGCAAACTGTTGTTTTTACTCATTTCCCTAGCCATGCACCAAATTTTTTTTTGTGGTTCTCCATAATGTGTGTGTGTTTGCTTCTCCAAAATGCGTGCATGTTTTGCTTCTCCATAACGTGTGCGCATTTTGTAACTATAAAATGTGTGTGTATTTTATAGCTATAAAACACGTGCACATTCTACTTAGCCTAACCTACGTGGCATATGACATGTCAGGCTCGAGCTTAACCAAACCAACATTACATAACACGAGTGCGTTGTATGTTTATGTATCGTGAGCATGTTTCCTAAAAGTAGGATTGCATCTAAAAGGCCCCTCATCTTCTTGCACACACCCTTATGCAAGTTTGTTTGGAAAAAGGCATATCTAGGTTGCAAGTGTTTGGGGACGTGCCAAACTAGTGATTGAATGGATAAAATGAGCCTTTAGAATGAAAAAAGATATCTTCGAGTGACTTACTAGATCCTATAATATTTGTTGTAGCTTAGTTTCAAGATATCTCTTTCTCACATGTAAAAATATAGTTTCTCAAGAATTGTCGATGAGTCTCTAAACAAGTTGTGTTGGGACAATAAGGTGTGCTTAAGGAAGATGCTAATAGGGAATACTATCCTCCTCTTTTTCTTTAACTTAGTGTCTCTTTGCTTGCAACATAGTTTGTTATCATGTCTACTAAAGGGATGGCCTATTGCTACTTTGAATCTATCCAAGTAAATTGTGATGATTGGCAAAGACGTGGCTATAGGGTGAAAGTGATACTTCACTCTCTTGAATTTAGATCTCCGAGCATATGAGATTTGGATTGAATTGGTATCATTTGAATTAAGTCCAACTTCTTTTCAATACATATGGGATTTATATGGTTAGGTAGGTGTTGTGGAGGCATCAATTTAGTGTTAAGAATCTTAGTATAATAAACATGTAATAATTAAAAGGTATATGAATTTTGACTTAAAAAAATAAAGTCTGAGGAATAATAAATATGATAGATCCTATGTTTGACAAATTAGAATCTTCAAGGCTTTAAGATCTTCACAAATAGGTCCGTACTTGAGATTATTAAAAATATGGTTATTAAATATTTACTTATATAAAGAAATAAGAATTATATGAAAAAACTTGTAAATTTCAACAAAATAACAAGTGCACAATTAAATAAAAGCAATTTAAAATAAATGAAAATTATATGAAAAAACTTGTAAATTTCATCAACATAACAAGTGCACAATTAAATAAAAGCAATTTAAAATTCATTTTTAATAATCTAAATTGCAATTAAAAAAACCAACTTAAACTTCATTTTTAATATATTAAATTGCAAAAAAGGAGCTGCCTCTCAAGGTTTATGCCATTGGATCAATGGAAGGTCAATGAATACAAAAGGGGGTCGTTGGGGTCATTAAATAAATCAATGAAGCATTTATAGGTGTCCAATCAATTGCTAGACCTAGGACTCTTATGGGAAAAAACACAGTTACTTTTTCTTCATATATAGCTGGATCAAGTTGTATGCCTTGATCCTAGGCATCCAATCAAGTGCTCGACCGAGTGTTACTGTGGAAAAAAAGGTTTTGTTTTCATTTATATATAAAAGAGCAGCTCTAGAGTTCGATCGAGTACTACAGCTAGATCAATCTAATGATTATATCCACACCTGTTGTTATTAGATGTTCGAACAATCATTTAGTCAATAAATCGATCGAGCTCTTAAATGCTCTATCAAGCTATTTGTTATTAGATATTCGAACAATCATTTAATCAATAAATCGATTGAGCTCTTAAGAGCTCTATCAAGCTATTTAATGCTCAAACCCACACCTTCTCTGGATAGACAAACTGGTCTATCAGTTGAGATTGTTGACCAAATAGCTCAATCGAGAACAGTTGAGTCAAAGCAGTGGCTTGTAGATTCAATCTTAAAGCAAGGATATAGTGAGTGGCCCAAGGATTCAATCTTTTTAGTCAAGCATGAGTAGTGGTTCAATCATTTTCATATAGGTTCTCAACTCTGTAACTCTTTACCAGCTCAATAAAATAGATACATGGTTAATGGGCACATGTAAAACACAAAAACCTCTCACCAAGATACATGTAAAACACAAAACCTCTCATCAATATTTGATTACTTAAACCACTTCATATGTTATTAAGATTTTTGATTGCTTAAACCATTTTATATGATTTTTTTTTTGCGTAACTATGAGGAACTTTTCATGCCTTGGCGGCATCTATCAGGAGGGTAACCATTCTTTCCATTGCGTCATTGACTATGAGGTTTGAACATAAGACCTCATGAAAACTAAACCCCACAGAAACCAAATAAACTATACCTCATGAATAAACCACTTCAGATAAAATCCCAAAAGTGTGATAAAGTCATTCAGACTATTGTTAAAGCATAGTTGTTAACTGTGGAAAAAATTGAGTCAATAGTAATTTTTAATATTGTTTGGTTTGTAAGTAATGCACGAAGTAAGATTGTACAAAAGTAATGTACGATCTTGTTTAATTTTTAATATTCAGGGAAAAAGTAATGTACGAAGTAAGATCGTAACAAAATCAAATGCTTTTGTATAGTGTAGAATGGTTATATAAAGCTTACCTAACAACTTTATTGATTGGCTTTTTACAAGTGTGACGTAAACATGTACTTTATTTTTAAAAGTAGAGTTTCAACGGATATGAACATTTTTTTTAATATATATATATCATTATTGATTTTATAATTTAATTATATATCTTTTAACAATTAAGTTTTATTTGACTTATGATAAGTACTTTGGTCGAGCTTCAAAACGAGAGCTGGGAGTGGATTGGAGGCCTTGAGAGAGCATGACTAGGGTTAAACGTTATTTTTTGTTCTAGGGCTGGTTCGGGCATGTTGGCGTGCCGGTGGTGTGACAAGGGAGTTGTAAATCCCTTGGGCTCGTGCCGATGGAAGGTTTGGACCCTCGAGGCCTTGGGATTGAGGGAGGGGAAGTAGGGAATGAGATTGGACGGAAGGAAGGCGATAGGACAAGCAGAAGGTCGGGAATGGGAGGATGTTTGTCGAAGACTCTATTCCTGCCATCCAAACAGATCTGAGGAAGTAAGAGGTAAGATTGAGCTATGGAAGGAGACAACACTCATTGGGAAATTTGTGGAGATCTGGCCCAGGGAAAGGGATCTGGTCCAGTGGATTCAGACAGTTTGGAACCCTAAGGGACACTATGATTTACAACTAGGGTCTAAGGGTTTCTTCACTATTATTTTTCTAAACCAAGAAGACACAGATAGAATCCTAAAGAGAGGCCCATTCTTCTTTTTCTCGGTTGGGCTATATCTTAGGCCATGGAAAGAAAGATTCAACTCAGAAATTGAAGATGTCACAGTTGCCTCGGTGTGGATCCGTCTTTTCTCGCTTCTAAGCGAGTATTGGGATCTGGATACCCTAAAGGATATTGGCAACACCCTTGGAGAATTTGTGAAGGTGGCCGAGCAAACCAAAGCCCAACAACACACAACTTTTTCCTGCATCTGTGTCTATCTGGATCTTTTGAAGGAACTCCTAGAAGCGATTAGCTTGACCTAGGAGGATGAGGAATGCACTCAAATCATTGACTATGAACAGTTTCCTTTTCACCGTCGGTACTTCCATAAATATGGTCACATAGGGAGGCATTTCCCAAAGATGGCCAAGCAATCAACCAGCCCTAATCAACAGAAGGGTAGCGAGACTGATAGGGAAGGGTTCACATAGGTAAAAAAATAGTAGAAGAGGCAAAGGAGGAGGTGTATCCAAGACAAAGAAAGGCCCTGTGGGCACCCTGTGGGTAAGGATCCCAGCACCATCAACCCCTTTGATATGCTGGGAGAGGAGGGAGGTGAAGGAGGAAACTCTGGGGTTAAGGGAGATCAGGAGCAACCAACCATAAAATCAAGGAGATAGAGAAGAAAGAGGAGCTTCAAACTCCGATGGAAGGTATGGAAGAGGACGCGGTTGAAGAAATGGAGTTGGGGGAGTTGGATCTAGATGCAATTGAAGCTGAATGCAAGAACAAGGGGAAGGTCTATGTTTCTAGAAGGCATCTAGAGCTTCTCCAAGAGGCCATTATCAGAATGAGTGCACATCAAAACCTGGGAATTGAGCCAGACCCGCAAAAAGGCAGCAAACAGAAGTCCCCTGAGGACGAACTACGTAGGGGAAGGAAAAGAAACAAACAAATTATCACGAAGGTAGGTGTTAAGCTCATCGAATCAGGTCAGTATCCAACGATCAGGGCGAACTTTTTTGAGGTTGAAAAGGTTTGTCAATGAAGATAATATCCTGGAACATAAGGGGGTGTAATCATCCTAGAAAGTGGAAGACTCTAGCTAGTAATATTAAGCAGGAAAAACCAGATATTCTTTTTCTTCAAGAAACTAAGTGCAATTCTGAAACCATGGAAAAAATCAGGGGGCAGATCTGGAAGGGTAGCAGATCCATGGCTCTTGATGCGGCACGGATGGCGGGTGTAAGTGTGATCCTATGGAAGCGAAACATTGTGGAGATCATGGATTGGCGAGCTACCCAATTTGTGCTAATTGCATATTTCAAACTTCTGAATATAGGAACCAAAGGATTGCTCATGAATATCTATGGCCCTAGTGCCTTTCCTTAGAAACAAGCCTTCTTGGATTTCTTAGCATGGGTCAAAGGTCTAACAAAGATTGGGAATTGGGTTATTGAAGGAGACTTCAATCTGATTTCCAATCTAGCGGAGAAGAAAGGGGACAAATGATCCCTGGATAAGTATCAGGAGGCATTCTGCAATTTCTTGAGCCAAAGACCAGTGATAGATATGGAAACAGGGAATGGATGGTTCACCTGGAATAACAAACATGGAGGTGAGCACCTGGTTGGCCTGCATCTTGATAGATTCCTGGTCTCTGAAAAAAAATTTCATGGTACGGGGGAAATAAGGGCTGAGGTTCTTCTTGTAGCCAGATCAGATCACTGGCCCATATACCTCAATTGGGATTGGTCAAATGCTACCATGAGCAAACCGTTTAGATTTGAGTAATTCTAGTTGGAGCATAAGGACTTTAAGGAGCTGGTTACCCAGTGGTGGTTGGAATTGCTCCCCCCCACGGGTACAGTAAAGTACTATTTTTAGCAAAAACTCAAGGCCTTGAAGGCCAAAATCTGCACGTGGAACAAGGAGGAGTTTGGAAATATCTTTGAGGACAAAAAAAGGTTGATAAGTGAAATTGAACTTATCAATTAGAAGGGGATGGATGATGGGTGGGATGATAACATGAAAGTTAAGGAGAAGCATCTAGTATGTCAGCTTGAGGCCAGGGAAAGGCAGGAGGGGTTTTACTGGAAACAAAAGTATAGGGTAAAATGGATCCAGGAGGGGGAAAGGAATACTAAATTCTTCAACAACTCGGTCCTCCAAAATAGAAACAACTCAAGAATCCACAAGCTCAAGAAGATGGATGGAAGCAGGGTGGAGACTCAGAAGGAAATAGAGGAGGTACTTACCCAACACTTCTCTGATATCTTTACTGAGGATGAAGGATATAGGAGGAGGGTCATAACTAGGATTATTGATTTGATCCCTAGGGTGGTGACAAGAGAGAATAATGAAATGCTTCTTAACCAGGTTTCTATGTAGGAGGTTAAGGAATTTATCCACCAGATGGCTCTAGGGAAAGCCCCTGGGCTGGATGGATTTACCTCAATATTTTTCCACCATTTCTAGGAGTTGGTCAAGGAGGAGGTCCCAGAGATTGTGGAAGAATCCCAGAATAAGAGAGGTGTCCTCAAAGCTTTCAATGCAACCTTTCTCACTCTAATCCCTAAAAAGGTTGGTGCTGAAAACCCTGATAAATTTAGACCCATACCCCTGTGTAATGTGATTTACAAGATTATATCTAAGGTCATAGCTAATTGCTTGAAACCAATATTACCTTGCCTTATAAAGTTTGAACAGTCAGGATTTGTGGAAGGAAGGAAGATTTTGGATGGTGTCATCCTTGTTCATGAGGTGCTTCATTCCCTGAAAAGCACCATGCGACCAGGTATGATGATCAAATTAGATATTGCGAATGCCTATGACAAACTCACCTGGAAGTACATGAACAAGATTTTGGAGGCCTATGGCTTATGTCCCCAGTGGGTGGAGTGGGAGAAGGGCCTAGTAACAACCCCTTTTTTTAATATCCTGTTGAACAAATCCCTAACTAAAGTGTTTCATCCCTCCCGAGGAATCAGACAAGGGGATCCTTTGTCTCCTTTTCTCTTCATTCTGATGGCTCAAGGGTTGAGTCACCTTATTCAGTCTCAAGCAAGGAATGGGGAGCTTTGGGGCCTTAAGATCCATGAAGGAATGGATCCCCAAACTCACCAACAATTTGTAGATGACACCATGCTCATGGGGTATCCTTTAGTCCAAGAAGCTCATAGCTTCAAGAAAAGTATAAATCTCTTTGCTAGGGCCTCAGGCATAGCAGTCAATTCCAATAAATATTAGGTTCTTTTTTATGAATACTGCTCCTATTGTCCAGAGGAATATTGTAAGGATCCTTGGTTTTTCTCGATGGGTGATGCCTTCAAAATACCTGGGAGTCCCCCTTGGCATTGGGAAGATGAAAAAAGCCTCGTGGCAGGAGCTCCTAGATAGGATGAAATAGAGGTTGTCTAGCTGGGTTATTAGACCTTTAAATCTGTCTAGTAGGCTAGTTCTGGTAAAAGCAGTTCTTTATGCAATGCCTATTTATCTCTTCTCAATCCTATTGACTCCTAAGTATGTTCTTTGTGAAATGAGAAGTCTTCAAAGAAATTTTCTCTAGGGTGGTAGGGAGGCAAAAGCCAAATTTTCTCTAGTAAGTTGGGAAGGAATTTGCAAACCAAAGGAGCAAGGAGGGTCGGGGCTTAGGGACCTTGAAATTATGGCTGAAGTTAAAGGTGCAAAAGTATGGTGGAGGTGATCCAACTACTTGAGAAAAGCTTGGGCAAAGCTATGGCACATCAAGTATGCTAGAGATAAGGCCAAATATCAACTAGCTGGACTCAATGATGATCAAACTGGCTCTCCGATTTGGAGGAAGGCAGTGGGTGAGAGATGTTTGGTACATGACCACTATTTCTGGGAGATAAGGAATGGGTAGAGTGCTAACTTTCGGGAGGATTCCTGGAATCAGATGCCCAAGTTGAGCATTGAACCGAGATGGAGACGCCTACGTGAAAGAGGAATAGAGGAAGGCAGGATTCAAGTAAACCATTATTGGAGCGATCAAGTCTTGGAGGGATAGAGGAAGTGGAGCTATCAGGTAGAGCCTAATCCAGTCATTAATGATGACTCGCGGTCTTTCCAAGGATAACTCCAACAACAATTCCTTAGGGTTAGGGGGGGGCGATATTCTACGATGGGGATATTCTGAGAAGGGATCATTTAGCATAAAAGAAGCCTACAACATCAGGGTTCGCAGTAATGTGGAGGAGGAGGGAATCTGGAAGAAACTCTAGGATACCAACTCGTGGCTAAAGGTGGCTACTTTCTCTTGGCTAGTAGCCAAAGGTCGAATCCTCACCAGTGAAAACCTTAGGAAAAGAGGAATCCAGGGTCCTTCACAGTGCCCTCTTTGTTGTCGGGAAGTGGAAACCATGGGTCACCTCCCTTTCGATGCATCCATTTGGGACAAAGGGGCCTTGATATTTAGAAGAAGTGATTGAAGGAGAGGGAATTCGGCTTAAACTCTGAAGGACTGGCACCCCAAGTCCTTTAAAAATTGAATCAACCGCACCATGTAGGAGGCCTTTCCAAGAATGACAATGTGGTGCATTTGGAAGGAAAGGAATGGGAGGATCTTCAGGGACAGGAGGCTTAATGATGATAATGTTTGGTTGATTTTGTAGGAGAACATCTTGTCTACGATACCCAGTAGACATTGGAGTGATGAGGATAAGATCATCCCTAGGGAGGAAAGCCATGTTGCGGCCAGCTGGGGTTTAGATAAATCTCAGATGGATGGGCTTAGGCACAAAGAGAATATTTGCAAGCCCTATAGTCCATCTTTGTGGTCTCCTCCCCCGCCCCAGGGCTTCAAGCTCAATTTTGATGGGCCCTCGAGGGGAAACCCAGGGCCAGTAGGATATGGTGGTGTTTGCATGGACTCCAATGACAGGATTCTAGCGGTTTACCCGGGATCCATCGGCTCTGACACCAATAACTCTACTGAATTGGAGGGCCTAATCCGAGGTTTTGAATGCTTGATAAATGGAGGTTTGCTTCATGTGATCAATGAAGGAGACAATAACATTCTGATTTAGATGGAGAGGAGGTTGGCTAACGGGAAGACTAGCGAGAAAATTTCAACTAGTTGGCGCCTAGCTAGTCGTCTCAACACCCTCCGGTACTTGGTTGGAACACACTCGACGATGTCCTTTGGCCATGTCCACCGCAAAGCCAACAATGTTGCTAAATCGATTGCAAATGCTAGTGTGGATGGTGGGATAGGGCATCAGAGGGGTACTATGGATGATTTTCGCAATGAAGCCTGGACCCAACGATGCCGATAGGTGGCCACACATGACTATGAGGTTCGACCATAGGCAGAACGTGGTGACAACAAAAATGATGGTGGTGCCAGAGGGAGAGAGCAAGCCCAGGAAATCCTTGCATCTTGACACATGAGATCACATGGTTTAAGGCCCCTGACAGGTTAGGTTAGGCTAGGGATGACGTGTCGGAGTATGGGCTCAAGCGCGATGGGATGGGAAAGGCAGGTTGGGATCAACAGAGAGATTTGGCCTTAAATTCTGAAAGGATGGATGGTACCAAACTGAGTACGAAAGATGTTGGGAGTTGATTTGGGTGATGTATGCAGGGTATAGGGTGGCTTTGGAAATGATGGCTTCCTTCTCCATTTATCCAGGGCAGGATCTGCCACCTTCCATTGTTTTTCGTCGAGACATCGTAATCCTATGGAATTTGGGGTTTGGGTCTGTGTTTGTTCAGAGGCAATATTGTAGGTCGGGGGTTATTCTTCTTACTTTTGGTGATGAAACTCTTGGTGGCTCTGTGATCATGGTCCCCAAGAGAGCCCTGAGGAGTGAGGCAGGGCTGGAAGAGGCCTCTAGCACCATGGAAAATAAGGGTAAGGGGGTCGTAAGGAAGAAGGAGGAGAGACACCAAGCTTCACGAGATCAGCTGCAAGCCGAAGAGTCTACAGAACTCTACAAAGAACATGTACCTCTTCCCATTTGTTTGGAAATTGATAAGGTAGTCGGAGACTTATGGGAGGAGGTCAAGGCGATGCCCATGGAGGATCTTCACAAGGAGGTAGAAAATTGCGTGGTAGATGAACACGACGGGACGAGCGTCGACATATGATCGTATGCTGATGATGTATTGGTTCAACATGCAACTGGTTGGACACTCCTCAATTTCCAGAGAAGCGAAACGAGAAGGTGATGAGGAGCCTGCTAGAGCTTGGAAGGAACACAATGGAGATTGTCACTTGATGCACCGAAAATTGGATGTGGTGGCGGCCCATTTGGGTATTTTGTTTTATTCGAAAAGCGGAATGCAGGAGGAGCCTGCAAGGCCCCGTGAGAGAGAGATATTGGTCGTGATAGCGTGCAACGAGCTGAGCCGGTCGGAAATGCCTCAAGGCCAGGAAAGAAAGGCAAGCCTTCTGGTGAGTCCATTTCTGCATACCCCAATAGGGGTCATTCTGTTCATAATCGGGGTTGATCCCTGTTCTCTTATGTGCTATGTGGGTAATTTTTCGTTTTGGCTATGGGATGTTAGTGGTCTCTCAGCCCAGTTAGCTTTTTTTGTAATTGGGGGGTATAGTAGATACAAACTTATGCATGTTTTGTGGGGGTTTGGGGAATCTACCTGACTATGCAATAAGAATGTATCTGATGAGAGCCGAGGCATTTTGTGAAGCTTTGTTAGCAGGACTGTCATAGAGAAATCTTTGCAATGTAATTAAGCCCTTCTGATGTAATACAATGTTTTATTTACAAAAAAAACAAATAAATTTTATTTGTATTTTTTTTAAATGAAATATTTTGGATCGTATGTACACTTATTAATTTATTTGTTTTCAACTATTTCGTTTATTTAAGTTTTGGTAGTTTTACTATTAAAAACGATATTTACCTTTGAAACTTGGTTTGATTAATAAATACTTTTATGTTAAGTTTATAAAGATTATTATAAAATTTTACGTAAACAAAGAATTCAATGAAAATTGTTATAGTATTAATTCAATGAAAATTGTACAATATGAGTGGGCCTAATGGTTAAGAGCATGTGTTTCTTCTTAGGAGGTCACGGGTTCAAATCCAGAGGGGGGTAGTGCATGTACACCTTTGTATGTTAAGAGTATGTCTTAGTTTTTCTATTTAATTAAATCTATGGTTTGATAGAGATGAAAGCTCTTGCTACATTCATTGTTTTTTTATGTGAAAAAAATTGACTCCCAACTTGTTCATAAACTTTTTCTCTTTATTTTTTTAAAATTCAAATAAACAGATCAATTTGATTCACATGATCAGTGACTTGCTATAGTTATTATACATAATGTTTAAAGATCGCCTCTCATTTTTAACATTTATTACACTAAATTAATATTGCAATATTAATGATCAATTGATTGCTTTAGTATTTACAATTAGAGTCATTGAAAAATATTCTACATCTTTTATCATTGTTATTTTCATGTCTTTTAAAGATGCCCTTGGAATCTACATAAATTGTGTGCTTAGTTCTCATTTTATTTAGTTAACTCATTCTCAACCTCCAAATTAAAATGTGGGAAATAAGGAAAGTTATAAATAATATAATTAATATCAAGGGCCACCACTTCGGTCCATGAAAGTTATAAAGAATATCATTATTAATATTAAGGGCTAACACCTTGGTTACTGAATTTATTGGCTCAATACAAAAACCAAACATTTTTCTTTTTTTCTTTTCTTTCCCATGGGTTCTAGCCGTGTGGCCCTCTTCAAAACTTAAAATTGAAGCAGGGAGTCGCCAACCAACTAAATTTTTTTTTTTTTTTTTTTAACAGAAACTATGAACATAAATATATAAAAGGGGGCTGCGCACAGCCATGCGTTATAGAGATAGTAGTTTCATCAGAGAATATACATCAAAAAGGCTGTCAAAGAAAACCAGCCATGGGATTGTCCAAAATACCCTGCAAACTGATTGTTCAAAGCTTTTAAAACTGCTGAAGGGGTAAACCCTTACGAACTGAAAACAGATAAGGAGGCAAAAAAACATTTAACATAACTTAAAGGAAACAGATTACTACATATTCCTATTGTTTCTCGGCTGGACTACTGACTCCTCTTCCATGGGGAGGGCCGCTTCAGCAACTTCGCCATTGATTTCGCCATTCACCCGGCTGGACTGGTGCATTTCAATGAATCTCTGCAGATCCTCTTGAATTCTGTCCATTTTCCCATGCATTACTCGGAGGCTGCTCTCATTATCGTCAATGCGGGCGTCATTGTTGCTCACTTGCTGGGAGGTGTAGCTTATTGTGTCAGACATCCTTTTTATCTCCTCACTCATTTCTTTGGTGTCCACAACGTTAATGGCTAGAAGCTCATAAAGCCGGTGGAGGTTCTTCTTAATGTCCATCCAATCGCCTCCGTGAGCCATACCTTTAACCCCAGGCGAGATGGATAGACCAGCAAACAAATTGATAGGCACGTTGACAGAGTTGCTTGTAATTCTTCGAAGATTCTTGAATGCAGAAAAGAGAGAATTGAGCACCTCTAACTCATAAGACAACGAGTGATTACCTGCCTGAAAGAGACCCGAAGATCCCACAACGCCCAGCACCCTGTTCTGCCCGGAGTCCAAAACCCAAACACTTTCTGAATCTCTTTGCTCAGCAACCCGAAATTCTGGCTGACTGAAACCTGCGCCAGAGGACAATACTGCCAAGACGAGCCAATCTTTCACCAACGAACGCGATAATGGAAGAACCTTCCAAGGGAGGTCCTGAAGCCACCCTTCACTAACGCCCAGAACCACCTGTCCCAGAATTCTTTGAATTTCAAAAATGCCAGAGGTTGCAGAGGAGGGGTTTCGGATCGACATTCTGAAACCGAGGATGGAGGAAGGACCGGGATAAACAAAATCCCAAACGTGCAAGAGATGAATGCGAAGGCTCCAAAGGCTGGTAAGCATTAAGGCGGACGTGACCAGATGGAGGGAGGTTCGAGGAGGGATACACGCGGCGTTGGGAGGAGGATGGATGATTAATAGCGTGCAGCCAGCGAAGGACAGCAGCATCAGGGTGGCGTTAATTCTTGGGATGAGGGGGTTCGATGAGAGGGGAGGGTGAAGAGGGGATCCCAAACCCCAAGCGCACGACCTTCTCCACCTTAGGCTTAGGAGTGAGACCATAGTTTTAGGCAAAAAACAAAATTTTCTTCCCCTTAACATGAGGACAATCCAGGTTTCAAAGAATAATGTGTGCCAAATGTATATTGCCTGAGTCATTAAGGAATATATACGTGGGAGGGAGGATCCCCATCCTGTTTATAAACTCCTTGCGAAAGGGTTGCCCCGATGTTAGCCATAGCATCAGCATCTTTATTGTTGATTCTAAGGATGTGCAAGGGTTGATAGGAGTGATGCCAAAGAGATTTGACTTTATTATACAGGCGTCGACATCTAACAGCTCCTGAGGGGTAACCATTAACTATTTTGGAAATGACATGTTTGGAGTCTCCAAAAATTAAGGCCTTGCGGTGTTTTTTGGCCTGAAGAAAACGCAGACCTTGGAGCAAGGCCAACCATTCTGCTTCGTTATTGGTCCTGATCCCTAACCCCCAAGCAAAGGAATGTTCAGTTTTTCCGTCGGGATCAAGAATGACCCCCCCCCGCACCTGCCACCCCTGGATTGCCTTTCAAGGCACCATCAAAGAAGAAAGAATAGATCTTCCTCTCCTTAAGCTAGCTTTGAAAATCTTTGCTAGGAACTCGAATCTCCCAGGGCTGCAATCTTCGATTCTTGGCATGTCGATTGGTGATGACATTGATCTGAAGGGAGCTCTTTTCTCTGAAGAAAGCTTTACACCAGGAGAAGTACGGCTCTGGGATGGATTCCTGGACAGGAAGGTTAATGTTGCTAGCGGCAATTTTCTCTATTACCATCCCTATGGTTTTGGCTGCAATTTTGGCTGGAGAAGTCTTTTGCTCTTTGAATATAACCCTGTTTCTGGCCAACCAGATTTGCCAGCATAAATTTTTTGGATAGAAGCCCAAAGACGACCCAAGATTGGTCTATTCCCTAACGAGCCTGGAAAATAGTGATGCCACTCCTTAAAGAGCTGAGAGAAACTGCCAGGGAAGTGCAAATTCATACCTTGAGGGAGGACTGATCCCCAAACAAGGAGGGAGACTTTGCATTGGAGGAAAATGTGAATCGAAGACTCTTCTTCAGAGTTACACAAAGGACATCGAGATGGCCCATTTATGCCTCTTTTCCTAAGGTTTTCTGCTGTGAGAAGCTTATTGTGGCAGAGAAGCCAGATGAAGCTATTGACCTTGGGAATGCAGTCTGCTCTCCAAACCTTCTTCCAGAGTCGGTCTATGCCATTGCTTTCTTTGGAGATTCTTTTGTATCCTTCCTTGACACTATAATTCCTCAATTCCCCCCAGCCAATTCGGTCCTTCGCTGCAGCCTTTGAAGGGGACATTCCGTGGAGAGAGGCGAGGAGGAGGTCGGCGGCTGCTTTCAACGGAGTAGGGGGAGAAAGCTCTCTCCATCCTACCCAATGCCCTTGATCGTCCCAACAGGAGATATCATGAAGCATGGAAATTCCCTGATCCTTCGCCCATTCTGCTAGAGGAGACTGTCCTAGCAGTAAGGATCGTGGAGGGTGGCCCATAATTTTACTTTCCCAAATATTTATCCTTTTCCCGTTTCCAGGGATCCAATAACAGCTTTCTTTGATTGTGCTG
>LPNX010981633.1:92400-143807 GCA_001517045.1 Pseudotsuga menziesii
CAAGTTTGAAGAATGAAGAAGGTCTTCCATTTATAAGAGGAGCTATCTAGGGAGAGGAAATGCAGGCTTGAACTTGCTTTATGAAGATGTCGGGGAACCCAAATTTTTGAAGGATCAAAAAGATAAAGGCATGTCTTAATCTGTCGAAAGCGTTGGCCAGGTCCAGTTTAATGGCCATTCCAGGCTCTCCTCTTTTGACACTAGAGTGGATGGCTTCTTGAACAAGAAGAATATTATCACTTATTTGTCTGCCTGATATAAAGCCACCCCGATTAGGGGAGATAAGGCGAGGGATGATCTGTTTGATTCTCAAGGATAGCACTTTGGAAAAGATTTTATAGGAGGCGTTGCAAAGGGAGATAGGCCGAAATTTTTTGATGGAGGTGGGGTTGCGTTCCTTCGGAATCAAGGCCAAAATGTAGAGTTGGTGGCCCCTCCCATATTGCCTTTTGACATCCAAGACATGAGACGCATCAGATCTTTCTTTATCAGGTACCAAAAGATTCTATAGAAACATATGGGAAAGCCGTCTGGGCCTGGGGCCTTGTCCGGTTGAAGGCTCCAAATAGCTGTCTTGACCTCCTCCTCCGAAATGGGGGCTTCAAGCTTAAGTCGATCCTCTTGATTGATGAGGGAGGGGATATCTGAGACCATTGTCTCCATGACATGTAGAGGAACTGGTTCTTCATTCGTATATAATTGCTCAAAGAAATTCCTTACCTCATTTGTGATGGCCGCCTGTCCTTGGAAGAGAGTGCCATCTTCCGCTTTTAGCTCTCGCATGGTATTCCATCTCTGTCTTTCTTTGCATTGATTTTGAAAGTATTTTGTATTCTGGTCTCCTCCTTTTAGCCAAAGAAGACGAGAACGAAGACGCCAGCCTTCCTCTTCCTGCCGAAGAATTTTCTGCAGAGTTGACTCCATCTCTATTTCCTTAACAAAGTGTTCCTTGGTGATTTCACAGGTTTCCATTTCATTTTGCAGAGATTCCATGTCTTTGATTATGTGCTCCTTTTGCTGAGTTGGATCACAGTAATGATTTTTTACCCACTGTTTTAATGCCTCCTTCACCTTTTTTAACTTTTGTTCCCAGGCATACGCTGGAGAGCCTGGAATGAAACACCGCCAAGCCTGGGAGATAAGATCATAGACGCCTTCCATTTCCAGCCAGATGCGATTGAATTTGAAGGGCAGTGGTCCAAGATTCTCCACCGGAGGAAAGAAAAAACAGATGGGCTTGTGATCGGAGATTGAAGAGCACAAAAGCTTAGTCTCCGGGATAGATCGGAGAAGGTGGGTACTTACCAAAAAACGGTCCAGCCTAGCTGTGATATATCCTGGACCCATTCTTTTGTTGCTCCATGTAAACGTGCCATTTTTGGGAACTATATCTGTGAGATTCCAAAGCGATATTAAATCCTCTAGCCTTTCGCCATAGGGATCCCTGACTTTCGTTCCTCCTCTTCTCTCCTCGGGAGAGATAGTTACATTAAAGTCCCCAGCAATATAGCAAGGGAGAGTCTTTTTTCCATCAATTTGCTCTTCCAGAGAGTCCCAAAACTGGTCCTTTTGCACGTTCAGCGTTGGGCCATACACATTTCCCAGCCAGAATATTTCCTGAGTATCAACGTTCTCCAGTTTGATGAACATCCAGTTCCTATTTTCCATAACAGTGTGCAGTTTAAACTGGTCCTTGTTCCACCAGCAAAGGAGTCCTCCAGAGGCTCCGTTGGCATCAGTGGCAAGACCTGTTCCTTTTGGCCAGAATTTTTGAAGTGTTTCCATACTATCTGTAGCAGATTTTTTTGTCTCCTGAAGAAGAAGAATGGAGGCGTATTCCATTGATTTTATTCTCTTAATAACTTCTATCTTTTGGAACCCCCCCAGACCTCTACAATTCCAGGAGACGATTTTCATTATTTCCTTTGTTGCTTTAGAGCCTTTTCTCTCTCTTTTTTCTCCTCTTCTGGACTGATGATGTATTTTCTTGCTTGAGGTTTAACCAGAAAGTCTAGGTTGGACTGTTTCCCTGCCGCCTTTTCCCTAGCAGCCTCTTGTTCTCTTATGATTTTGTTTGATTTCCTACCCTTCTTGGATGTCGGTTCCGGTTCTTCCATTGAGTTGTCTGTGGTATCTTCTGAGCTAGTTTTTGCCCTAGATCTTGTTATTGAGCCCTCTACTGTTCCTTCTGAGGTTTGAACCCCCTCCGATGTGCGCCCATTGCCCTCTCTTGCTACTTCTTTCTCCTGGTTCTGAACTGGCTCTTTCCCCTCCGTTGAAAGCCCTTTGCCCCCTTCCGCTACTTCTTTTTCCTGGTGCTGGGATGAGGAACCGGGGGCTTCTTTTTCCTTTGCCTGGGACGCTGCAGGGAGAACTTCAAGAGCTTCTTCTTCTGGATTTTCCTCCTCCAGAACTTCGAACCTATTTCCGGAGGCGCTCTTTGCTGGGGCGTTCTGCTGTTTTTGAGCCTTGATGGTCTTCTTACCACTTGCCGTGTTCCATCCCTCACTGGCCGCGGTCTCTGGTGAGGGTTTTTCAGGTTTCTTCGGACAGGTCTTGGCAAAATGGCCATATTCGTGGCAGTACTTACATTTGAATGGGATTTGCTCATAATCTACCGTCTGCAAGTGATTCCAGCCGTCAATGGAGAGGTTAATGGACTCTGGAAGCCCTTTTTCAAGATCAAATTCCACACAAATACGAGCACAAGAAAACATTGGGGCCTTCGGCTCGGATTTATCTATATACTTGCCTAGGGCATTCCCTATGGCTCTAAAATCCTCATCGTTCCAGCAATGAAGAGGAAGGTGAGGAAGCTTGACCCAAACGGGAATAGCTTTTGGAATGTCTTTTTCCGGGTTGAAGGATAAATCCCATTTGTTTAAGTACATACCTCTTGGGCCCATGAAGTAAGGCCCATTTCTGAAAATCAGGTCCCGATCCTCCTTCTTCTCGAAAATGAAGGTGAAATATCCCTTCCCACAGAAAATCTGCTGGACTTCCCCCTGGATTAGGGTTCTCCAATTTTTATTTAGCCATACGTCCACGGATCGAGGGGATGGCCACAAACCAGTAAACAGGCCTATGAGGCCCTTTTCCGACAGGGCAACTGCTTTTCTCTTTGAAGCAATGGAGTTAAGCTTAACTTCCGGGACGTCCACTCTCTTAACAAATCGTGAGGAGGCGGCCACAGCGGACTGGGCGACAGGCTGCGAGGCGAGGATGTTCTGGAAACGCTCCTCCAGCGCGTCAGGGTCAGGCGGATCCATGCAGGCCGCCGAAAGGGCGAAGGCCCTTAAGCAGAACGGCTAGGGTTTTCAGAACGGCTAGGGTTTTCAGAACTTCACCATGCCGTTGTTCACGAATAGCTAACTATCCACACAAATAATATTACAATAATCGCATAAGTAACCAACTAAAATTTTATTAGCATGGTATCATCAACCAATTTCTTACATCTCCTTTTTTTTGGATTGTACCTTCAACCCATTAGTCATTTAATTCTTTGTGTATCCTCCACTCTCTTTCCCTTCATTTGTTCTTCTTCATTTGTTTCTTTTCATGCTTTTGCTTTTGAATTGTACATGATATTTTCCCATCAGTTGATTTCCTAACATCAACATGACCAATAAGGATAACATTCTTTTGTGGAGTCTTTAAAATAAGTTTCTTGAGACATTTCTTCAATATGTGACTTGTCGAGTTCCTCCATAACATGTACGACGAGAACCAATAGACTTTAAAGGGAACAATTGGTGCATTGAATAAGTTTTCATCTCAACAATAGTTCCCCAACTCCTTCACCACTCTTTCTGGTCCTAGTCCCGATGAGTTAATTGATTCTTTCATCCATGAGTAGTTTAATTCTCCAATAAATCTCATCAAATTGAGATGAATTGATGGCTTCTAAGAAAGAAAAGGAGATGAGATATTTTAGTGTTCATTTTAATATGATCTAGGAACTACCTTTCTAGATAGTATTTGTGGCCAACTCGATCTTTTTCTTTCCATTGATTGAAGCATAAGCCGTTGAAGGAATAAGAAGGTCAAGTTGAGGCTAATGATTCCTCAATAATATATAGCCTGATTCGAAGGCTTGTTAGAAAGTGAGTTATTGAGATCAAAGTGAGGGTCATTTCGATAGGAGATAAACCCCAACCAACTATTATCTCCAACAAGTTGAGGTCAATACCTTAAGAGTGCATATGATCAATCTCCTTTCCCCTTGAGATAAGAGTGAGCGCTATATCCCATCCTACCTAGTGTAACTTAGGGATCGTGCCACATTTATATCATCGAGTCTAGGGGAGGGAAGGAAAGTGGGTCAATGAGTTGATCATTCAATATCCAAAAGTGAATGAACTTATTCTATATATATGTAAATAAAGAATGACGAGTGCGATGAAAATGGACAATGAATGAATGTACACTTTCACCTTCATCTATATTGGATTGGATAGAGTAAACGGAGAAGGGAGCATTCCTGAGAAATGAAGCATAACTGGAAACCATGCGAAATTCCATTTAAAGTATCATAATGTGGGAATTCAATCAATCCGTGGGTTGTCCCATATCAATAATGGCGGTTGGCATAAACCAAAAGATTAAACAAATAAATTGGATGTGAAGTGCTCCGAACCAAAACATCCAATTTCTCTTCTTTCTTCTTCCGATTCGTCCATTTGATCCTTCCCTTTAGTTAGTCAAAGGTGTTAAATAGTAATCGGAGAGGTCCACTTGGCCTATATTTTTTCCCCTTTAGTAGAGTCTCTCCCTTCCATTCACCAACCAAAGAGGAGTCAACTCAGAAAAATAAGGACCGAATGGCACACTTAAGGAATTCTTACTCATCCATATATAAATGGACACATTTGTAGTCGATGCCATTCATAAACAATATGGACCTCGTTGACCACCCCCTGTACTATCCATATTTACTCAAATTGAATAAATGTTCATTGTTCATGTCAGCCCAATTTTGTAGGCCACACATGCTCATGGTGGACAATACAAGTACAATGGTCACACTATTAGTTCCCCTTATCAAATTGTTCAAATTGCAAATTTCCTTCTATGCCACTTTTTAGATATTTATATCTTGAGTGTGACGAGATATTGATATCTCAGGTGTGAGGAGGGATGGAGTGAAAGGTGAATGTTATGACTATTATGTGACTAAATCACATGCCATCAATGCACTTCTCTATAAGATACAAAATGAAAAATACTATAGTGATGTCCAACCTTACCACAATTCAATTTAATCACTTCTAAAAGCATGTAATGACGTGTTTTCTCAACTCCATTATATTTCTATAGGCATTGACATTCCCTTATGTACATATTCAAATATACCCGATCTGGATAGCCACAATGTTACCTAGTTAGTGAAAGCATTATCTTCTTTTTCCTTTAGATAACCCAGTGCGAAACAAGAACTGGAAAAGATGAAATAATTTGTTCATGCTACATTCAATGCTCCACCAACTACAATTGACATGTCGGATATTGACTCATCACGTTCTCATCACTACTCAATGAGTAAAACATAGATGGTCTATTTGACATGGAATTCCCAACACTTTTCCCAAATGGGGATGCACTACCTCACCAATAATGTATCAAGAACATTCCACTTGATACCTATACAGTACACTTAATGAGATACTATGGCAACGGATTGGGTAGTCATCCTCGCTTCATATACTACTTTTACAACTTCATTATGCACCACATGAGTCAATCAACAACTAATTTCTTTGTGAAGAATAACCAAGAGCATAACACACCAACCAAAATTGAGGATTTGCACATACATCTACAAGTAATTCCTATAGAAAACCTCCTGAAACATGTCATGTGCTTTGTAGCACACCTACTTAGGACTTGATAATTTTGGACACTACACAGGAGTGGGTTAGAAAATATGAACAAGCAATTGTAATTCCCTATATTATTCTTCACTCTTAGTGCAACAAACACAAAATGACCATAATTGCATGCAATTATGAAAGAGGATACACTTTGGTCCTGGTAGTCCATCAACAATGGCATAATCGTAACATCATTGATAGGCCCCAGACTATAGCTATATACATGCATAAACGATTTCTAATCTTTCATGAGGAGTTCTTACAAAAAAATTGCACACAACATACTACTGGTATAGGTACACATTATATACTACCTACACATGTCTCTACAAAACCTTTACATATTTGTCATTTGTTCTAATCCTATAACATTCATTTTGTAGGTATGAATGGAAAAATCATGGATCTACATATATACATGGTTTCTTGTGGCTTGATGGAGTTCCCAACATGGAAACATTAAATTAGAAAGACCTAGATGAAACTAGTGGTGCAAAGAGTTTCTTCAATACATATGTTACAATATGGAACCCAAGAGAAAACTATGCAATAGAGATTCATATGCATCAATCCAATGAGGACGGCCCTTGCTTGTTATATAGAAAATACATACTTTCACCCAACCCACTTCAGAAATATGAGCAACTGTTAAATAAAGTACAAAGACATACAAAGTGCAATTAAAATTTAGGTCTACGTGGAAAATGGAATACACTTGAATGCTGATATAAATGTCCTTGGAAGGTACAGTATGAATCATCAATCTACATTGATTAAAAGGGTTAAAAAACATATCACTCATCATGCAATGACCCTTGTCTTAACATCCATAATCCGAGCATACTTCAAACATGGCGAGTGAATGTGGATTCCCAAGTAGTGCTCTCCCATTATGCCGCCTTGAAATATGTAGCCAAATATGCTTCCAAAGTAGAGGGAAAATTAGAGACCTACCATCATATGCTAACTAGGATCACAATTACATATGTCCATAGGACCTGACCTCATAGGCCTATCATCATTTGAACTCAAAAACAATTGTTGACCGAGACATCATTGCTCAAAAAACTTGCCATATGTTGCAAAAATTACCCCTTGTCACATGTAGTCGGTCCTTCACCATGGGGGATTCACCTTGTTGAGCAATATATTATCATGGTCATTCATAAAGGGGGGGTTTTAATTGTGAAAAATAGGTCAATATATTGTAGGTATTGGGGGCCAGGTAATAGGATATGGTGGTTTTATAGGTATTGGGGGGGCTATAAAAATGAGGTTTTATTAAAAATAAGGATTATCATAAAATTAAAGTTTTTTTAATTGGAAATATGTAGGGGGGCTCAACAAAATGGTTTTTGTAAGTAATTATCAATATCTAGTGAAATTAGGGGTATTATTTAATATCCCATGAACAAAGCCACTATGACATGGTTTCACTAAGTGAAGACCCCATGTCCTTCACCAAGCTAAATTTTGGTCATCAAATATTCCATTGCATATCTTTTGAATTGTTCAATTACTTATCTGGCTCCAATTTCATATATGCATACTTGCAACAACCTCCAACTTTAGACCCTTTTGTCTTATTGACCTTTACACAACAATGACCATATAACGAAGTACACACTACTAAAAAGTGGATAAAGATAATTGTCCCTTGAATTGTCCATGTCTTCCCTCGATTTACTTCATTTCTATCCAAATATTCCAATTCCTTTCTTGAATTTTGCTGGAGCAAATTGCTATTATATAATCCCTTCTTTTGCTAAGGACATAGGCCTTACAAAACACATTAGAGGAAATTTCAACTAAAAATGGGCCTTTTAAATCTAATTCAAATTCCATGTCATCATGTGTTAGCGAATTAAATTTATTTAAATTTGAAATATCGTATAGGTCTTAAACACTTTTTTAATATAAATTTGGGGATAGGTATCATAAAAAAACTATTTTTTTTGTTTGTATTTTTGACATATCTCCTTGTGTCTTAATTTCAATCAAGAGAGCTCGTTGGATGCAGAATTAAATTTCGCATTCAACGAGTACCCACTCGGCATACTTTTGACAGACCCCTCTACCCCAAAAATAAGAAATACCTGAAAAACGTGATGATGACATCGTCATCATGATTTTTTAGGTATTTCTTGTTTTTGGGGTAGCGGGGTCTGTCAAAAGTATGCCGAGTGGGTACTCATTGGATGCGGAATTTAATTCTACATCCAATGATCTCTTCCAGTCGAAATTTGAGTAAAAACACGGGGAGATATGTCAAAAATACAAACAAAAAGGTAGTTTTTTCTTTTCTTCCTCCAAAATTAATAAATATTATTTTATTAATTTTTTGAGGAGTCCATTTTGAGTTGAAATTTCCACTAATGTGGCATTTTTCAAACTAGCACAACATACAAAATACCTATTGTGCATGGCATGTTGATCATATCCGTACACCCACTCCTCATGAAAGAACAAGTAGAGATGATGATACCAATCATAACATTCATTCCAACATGGAGATGCATGAATACCAAGTTTTTTCAATATTAGTCCCTACATGCAATAGCCACATTAATAAGATTGACATGCTTACCACATATGTATACTTTCTTGTATGACAAATTAATGTACACTTCATTTTACTTCCCATTGATTACATATAGGTTTATATTTATTGCTTATTAGTACTTGGAAAAGAGTTTTCCTTTCAATTTCATTAACTACTATGCCTACCATAGATTCACCAAACTTATTGTCAACACATAAAATTGTATTATCTACATACCACAATTTTCTTTGAGGCACATTGTACAACCCAATAGGGGGGATGTGTAACTCCTTCTGTGCTTATAATCGGCTTATAGTGGGCTCAAAATAAAATAAAATAATTTGAATATGCCAAAATAAATTAGTGCCCTTATAAAAGTAAAATAAATATCAAAACATAATAAAAAAAATAATGCCAATTATAAAAGCATATATGAAGCATGTTGAGGTTCACATTTCCTCAACATGCTTAAGCTTTCATTTTAAACTAACTAAGTCACATAAACTTTTTCTTTTAAAAAAATGCATAAACTGTTTTTCTATAAAGAAATCTCACGATATTAAACACAATTATTATAATTTTTTCTAATGATTAATGTGATAATTTCGTTAACCTAAATTAAAAATGAAATATTAACCAGACCAAATCTTTATCATTAAAATTACAATCTATTCATTTATGTTCTTATTAATTATTTAAGTTTTTGCATCAACCATAATCTTTATAAAAGATTTATATTGTTAAGTTTAAAAAATTAATATTAAATAAAGGTTTTAAATCTAATATTCTTCTTTAAATTTAATAAATGATTCGTATGGTTTCATGTGGTTTCATTGGGGGATGTGTAACTTCTTCTTGGTTTATACTCGGCTCAACTAAAAATAAAGAAATATCAAGGTAGTAAACATAATTACTATTATCTTTGTCTTCATGATTAATGCGATAATTTGAGTTAAACCAAATAAAAAAAAGATTATTAACCTCAACAAAATATGTATGATTAAAATTACAATCTATTCATTGATGTTCTTATTAATTATTTATCAAAAAGAAATTTACATCAACTACAATCTTTGTTTTAACTTTCATTTAAAACATAAAAACCCTTTGAATGCTAAGTTTAAAAAGTTAATATTAAATCAAAATTTTAAATCTAAGTTTAATATTAGCTTTATATGTTTTCATATTATTGGTTTACCAAATATTGTTCCTTAATAATAATAATACATTATAACATTTTAAAAACTAACATGGCATTAAAAACACCAATTTAAAGCTAAATTAAATAAAAAATCAACTCATTTATGTTAAATTTGATAATCAAATTCTAACTAAACCACGTTCATCATTGCTTTGGATCTTTCCAAACTTTTCAAAATATTCAAGTGGTAGTAGTATTGTGGTTAATTTTCAAACTTATAAAAATATTTTTTTTATTTTAAAATATTCTTTTTTATTATAAATCATGTGCAATAATTAGAGTTCTCAAATTCAAGACACTCTATCACACTAACTACTCAATCTTTTATCATTCACTCATCACCATGATATACAAAAATAATGAAATCTCCTCTAAATCCTTAGACTTACATCCCTTGTCATAACTGCTTAATATTTAAAACCATAAATATTAAAACATTTAAATATTATAACCATATTTAAACATTAAACCATAAATATTAAAACATTCAAATATTATTATAACCATATTTAAACATTACTATTATGTGGAAACTGGAGTTAGGGTTGTTTAAAGCTTTTAAACCATTTGGGCCCACAAAAAAAAACTGCAAATAATATATCAGTACTCCATTTGTTGCAGTGAAAAATATATCAACAAGCATCAACCAACTATGTAATGAAAATAATCTTTGAGCTATCTACATTATTGATCATTAATGATATTATGCAAATATTACATGTCAATACATGGATACATAAACTGCAACAGTATGGATTAATACTGGATTAATATATCAACCAACATCAACCAACTATGTAATGAAAATAATAGTTGAGCTGTCTACATAATTGATCATTAATGATATTATGCAAATACTACACGTCAATACATGGATAAGTAAACTACAAAAGTATGGATTAATATTGGATTAATACCTCGGGATACAGATAATTAATGACCTAATACAAACATTGTCTTCCCTCATGATCATTGCAACAATATTATCATTCCTATGCTTCTAGAGAGTACAAGAATATGCGCCATCCAGTGCAACAATTAATGTGTGTGGATATGGAACTAATTTTCCCAGGTAACAATATGATTTGCATAGGTAATAAGAGTATTAATAGAGTGCCATATTAATTACCACAAATATTACCTACACAATCAAATAATGAAGTGATACCCCTTTGTGTATCATCCATGGTAGTGTGCAATAATGTGTGGTAGCATGATAATCCATGCCAACATGTCTTTCAACTACACATTATGTGATTTTAACAACAAAATGGATGAGTGTTAGCTTAGATAGAGGGAAAAATGTTTGCACCTTCAAAGATTTGATCCCTCTTTATGCTTGATGAAACAACCTTTAAAATAGATCTACACTCTTTTTACAACATATCAAAGTATTTTTCAAGGTTTCATTTCTCCACTTCCGAGGAGCTCTACTCACTTTATTAGTTCTTAATAATAAACCAAATCTACACACATCAAAATCTTACAGAGATTCCACCAAAAACCTACCAAGAATCAAGCCTAATAAACAAGCTATTCACATATCAAAATCTGACGAAAGTCCTACCAAAAACCTACCAGGAGCCAAACGTCAAAATAGCAGTAAGAACATTTCTAACATATCTCGAGGCAGCCCGGAAATGCAATACAAGTTAGAACACATTCCTCAAGCAAGCCCAGAAAATGTATAAAAAATGCTACCATTTAACAGTTCATGTCACTGCCCTATACACATGCGCTCATCCAAAATGTGCTCAAAATCTCCGTCTTGAACACCATAACATCTTAATCAATCTACATTGTACCATAGTAGCTTAATTTGAGTGTCAATACGAAAACTAACACAATTAGATACCTAAAAATTACTTAGCTAAAAAATGCTTTATAGATAAAATAAGGAATGATACCTAAAAATTACTTAGCTAAAAAATGCTTTATAGATAAAATAAGGAATTAGGCTTTTTATATATATTTTTAATTAAATATATAGAAATATATTGTATAAATGTATAAATGCATATTAATATCAATATATTAAATATTAAAAAAAATTCATTAAATTTTTAGACATAATATTTATAACCAAAAATATTATTTAAAAAACAATAATAAAAAGTTAAAAAGCATTTACCAGAATCTACATTAATTAATTAGTTGTAAAAATAAATTAAAAAATATGAAATTGAATAATATTTATAATTTACTCTCTTTAATATTTGTTTTTCATAAAACTACCAAATCCCAAATAATAAAACCACCAACTAGTAGGAGCCGAAACAACCATCATACCATAAATTCATCCTTTAGTTCGGGCTTCCTTCAGACAGTAACAACCGGTGAATACTCCAGCAGTAAATGGGAGTGAACATGTAATTAAAAAAAATCAGTTGTAAGCCTTGTCTGCCGATTTCTTTAAATTCTTGTCCTGAGAAAGATCGATTCAGGTTGGGCTAGCCAAAGAAATACACGAGGAACAAAAGAGGGCCCAGGGGGTAATTACTAACAAGTTAAATAGTTTCAGAGAGATACAAGGCCCAGCGGGTAATTACTAACAGGTTAAATAGTTTCAGAGAGATATTATAATATCTGACGGGAAATGCAAATTGAGAGATATTATTATAATAGTTTCAGAGAGATATTATAATATCTGACGGGAAATGCAAATTAGTATTGAGAGATATTATTATATTATAATAATATCAGACTGGAAATGCAAACTAAATGACGTCATTTTTACGTTTAAAACTATTCATGCCAGTCAACAGCGACGTGTCCGCTTAAAATCTGTCTAATACATTCTAGAGTGATAAAAACGTTTTAATAGTCAAATTTTGATACATCCTGATTATGAAACTCAACCTAATTATCAAAAGAATAAAACCTATGACGTTTTAACAGACAAATTTTGATACATCCTGATTATGAAACTCAACCTAATTATCAAAAGAATAAAACCAATGACCCCATACTATGAAGCAAGCCGTACGTACGTACTTAGTACATGTCGCACGAAAACAATAAAATGAACGGTTGAAACCATTCAAGAACCAAAGATTTATGTTCTTTAATATATTTCAAGAACCATTCAACATGTCTTCAATTGTCGCATCTCGTTACGGAACGCCCTTCATCACGCAAAGAGAAACATCGTCGAATGCTTCACTGGCTTGAAGGGCTCCACCTCCACCTCACAATCGAAGACTCGTGAAAATCTTATTCATTTTCTACACTAAATTCTACTGCGCAGTATTTCCATCGAAACCTGCCTGAACTTTTTCTACATGGTCCACCATCTCCCCGGACCACATGTTTGTTTGGCATCAAGAAGGATTCAACCATTATCCCTTGTTCATCAGTCGATCTATAAGTTTATAGCAGGGGTTGAATTTATTTCTGCAATCAAATTGTAATTTCAACAACAAATCTTGTTACTGGGTTCTCTACTTTAACTCACTCAGTCTTGACCTAGCCATCCCCTTCAACAAAGCAATTTGCACGCAGAGAAAACCTATTTATTTTTATTCTCTTTCATCTCCTTGATTCCCAGTATTTTTTAGAAGTATTTTTATTTTTATTTTGCAAAATTGAAAATTTACTATGTTTTGTTAACAATTTTAATGATAAAAATAAATTCAAGCCCTCGGAATCTCAGTTGAATCTCAAACACGATTTAAATAGATTTAACCATAATAACAAACCATTAGTATATTAGTATTTGTCATCAGATTTAATAATAGAATACAGGGATGGGTTATAGTTTCTAGCACACAATTCCATGAATTCTGGGAAAGTGTAGGTCTCCGGCACAAGGTCCTGGGCTTGGCCAGAGGCTCGGATCTCACTGTTTTGCAAGACGCGGCCATAAATAAACGTCATAAACTACATAGCATCAAAAGTTCCAAAATTTGACTTGGATTTTTAAAAATTTTGAATAATTTAAATTTTAAAATTTAATAAGTGTAATTTATATTTTTAAAATGGTTGATTAATTTTTTTAAAATAGTGTATTGCGTTTTGTGTGCCGAGAAAACCTATTTGCTTATCTAAAATATCTCGAGAACCGCCTCCTCCGTCTCCTTGATTTGTTGTATTCGATATAAAGTATTCTGTAAACCTGCAACAAAACCGCACTAATTATATTGCATCAAGGTCGCCGTAATTTCCTAGTCTACCCATTCGAGGGAGCGCTTTGCGCCGAGAATATATATATATATATATATATTTCTTTCAAAGAATAACCTGCTCCGTCTCCTTGATTTGTGGCACGAAAGTCTTCTCCAAACCTGCAATTTTTGCGTGCCCAATATCCAATAAGTTGAAAGAGCCACACCCACACCCATACCCATACCCATGTAACCCTAAATCATCCAGCAAATGAACAAGTTACTCTGCCATTGCATGAGCGCCCCATACTTCTCCTCTTTCCATGCTGAGGTTAAGATGCCATACATTAAAAATTATGAAGGAAAAAAATGTCATCATATGGACCAAATAAATTGATATTAATATAAAACTAGCATACCTAAAAAAGGGAAATAAAACACTCAAGAAAACTTTAATATGTTGCAAAATGAGAGAAATGAGAGAAACTTGTGTGTATGTACATAATATAATTTTAAGTGTTGAAAGCAAGTCTAATTAATTTATGTAGTCATAGTAGTTGATGAAATTGAAAGAAAAACTCTATTGCAAGTACCAATAAGCAATAAATAAAAACCCATGAAAAAGATGGTCAAGTAAAATGAAATGTACATTAAGGCTAGGTAGTGATCAAGTTTGAATCTAATTATATTGGAAATCAACATTGGTATTTTCATTTGGTAGGGGTTGTGTAGGGATTGAAGGTTGTAATTTTAAGTGCGAAAGGGACAAAAAATGAAGGAGTGTCTCTTCCTTTTTCGAAGTGAGACATATGAAATGCTTTTCATCTTTTCATAGCATTCGAAGGAGAACGATGATGCAATTCACATTCCTTCTAATGTCAAACATTGTTGTTCATTGTTACCAATGTCAATGGTTGACATTGTTAATGCCAATCCTTGGGATTTATGGATTGTCAACGCCGAGGCCATCTTGAGAGGGATTTGTTTCTTGTTACTTCAATTTATGGGTGGAATTGATATGTGCTTAGGTTGATATTTGTCCCATGGAGTCCCAATGTAATTATCAAGCGTCACGACAACATAGGGTGGTAACTTAGGAGGGATAGATCCAAGTGTGTATATAATTTACATGAGCACTCCTAGTGCACCATTTACTAATCTTGATTGGACCCATAATTTGCAAGATAACATTACTTGCTTCCCTACATATAGAAGTATTCAGATAGTTATTTCTCTTTGCAAGCCTGGGTGAAATCAAATAGTTACGAGAGTGCAAGGAAAAATTCAAGTATTCCAGTGTATAGATATTTGCAAGTGTTCTGTTCAATATGGATAAACTACGACAAAGATACAAATTGATATATTTAAGCTGAATTAAAAGTTTTCAAAGGGATTTGTAAGCTTCTCCAAATTCGTGGTGTTAAACATATCAATGTGTTCAAGGCTACTTAAATTCCCAAAGGAATCTTGCAGTTACTTAATTTTGGAGGCACCACTTAATTCAAGATATTTAAGTTGAACTAAGTTACCGAAGGAATTTTGAAGGCTCTCCAAATTATAGGCCTTTTCCAGTTTGTTGTGTTCAAGGTTCCTTAAATTCCTGAAGGAGTTTGGTAGTGGCTTTATTTGGAAGCATGTAATAACTCCAAGATCTTCAATGAAAACATATCACAAAACTCTTTTGGCAATGTCTCAATCTTCTCTGCTGATGAGACATAAATCCGTTCAAGGCACTTCAACTTCCCTATGGACTTTGGAATCTTTGAAAGGGGAGCAATAATGTTCAGCTCTCGCAACTGCAAAGGATCCTCCAAAATGTTCACGCATGTTTAAACGTATATATACGAAATATACCAATACTAGATAAACACAATAATATTAAGTCTATCCAATTTCTATTTACCTGCGATTTTCCATGCCACAATGTTTTAAATTTCGTTCCATCCACATTTAAAACCCGTAGATTTTCCATTGGAATCCAAAAAGGAAGGAAAAAGTAGGGACACTTGAACCAGCGGGATATGTACATGGTCAAACCCTACAATCAACCAAAATGAAGAATTCTAAATATATTAAATGTTGTTTTTTAATGTAAAAATAAACTCAAATAAACTATAACAATCAAGGTTATTTAATATCCCTATTTCTCATCTTATAATCCTAATATCTATGAACTGTCTCTTTCCAAATACAGTGAGGGTGGCACACACAAACCACAGTCACGGCATTTGCTTTGTCCACAAAACTTATTTAAAGCAGCCCTATATATGTGGAGATGGATGTAGCGCTCCATTGAAATGTAATATCGAACCTAAAAATATTAAATAAAAAAAGGCGTAAAAGCATAGAGATCAGACCACATTTAACAAAAACCTTTTTTCTTTGCATCACCTTTTAAAAAAATGCAAATCCCTCTTAGCAAAAACTCTTCCATAATCTCTTTTCAAAGATACAAACTGTCATGGATATTTACTCAGTAAAGCATAAATTTACACATTTCGTTTATTATTTTATCTAACAAATGACTAAGGGTTCAACTGCAACAACATACACAGATCCTACCGACAAAATTTAGAAGAAAAATCCCAAACAAAGTATGTGAACTATGCAAAAGAAATATCACTATACGTTTTTTCTGGGCCCTGAACAATTTAATCGAATTCCCTTTGAACAATTTCAATATGGATTTGAAATGAAAACACGAGTTGGACGCTTTCGGTTTTTGTAGATATCGAATGACCACATGCATAGATAGTAGCCAGTAGATGCTATCTGTGTTCTTCCATGTTTCTCTTTCTTTTGTTTCTTTTCAGATGATGAGCAACGCCTTCCTTCCTTGGCATATGATATGGGGTTTTCAAATCGCTCCATTTTAGAGTTGGGAAATTTTTTCCCTGCCTCCTTCCATGGTTGGGGTAAATACTGTGGTATGCTCCCATCCCACCACTGTTCGATACATCTAGAGGCGTCGAGCATCTCCAACGACCTCACATGTTCAATACCTTACTATTCTTTTAACTCATCGCACCCAGAAACACTTAAGAATCTAAGAATTTTCAGTTGTGCCAAACCTCATATGCTCTTCAGCTTCACACATTACGATGCCCGCAACTCCTCTAATGATTCCAATGTTTCAATACTTATCACCTCCACTTTTTTTCATCATCTGATAACCAACATTTGAAGTTTTGCAAGACCACAAAGACCTTTTATTTCCCTCAAATTAGAAGACCAATTCAATTTCAATGTTATGAGTGTACTTGGAAATATTCTAACCTCCACCAGATCATCACAACTGTGGATTTCCAACCTAACCAACTGAGTCAACTGTCCAACGGAATTGAGCAAGCCGTTCAACTCTTTGAAACACTTGAGGTTCAATTCTTTCAAATTTCTTAAGATCACTGAGCAAGGGAAACAACATATCAACGAAATTCCTTCCTCCTTCCCATACCTGATGTTCCAAATTACTTACGTTCTCAACACTAATGGGCATGAATTTCTCCTCGACATATAATTCATGAAAGATATGGAACGATTCTTTAACGGGCTAAGACTCTTCCTTAACTCAGTAAAATCGATCTCAATCAACAGGTTTTGGGTCAACCATTTTTTGCTCTCCAACAAGCATTGCAGTTTTGGATCTCTGTATAGATAACTGTTATAATCTTTACTATGGATGTGCCCTATGGACCAGGGCTACACATTGATCAAAACATAATGAAAGACATATGATAATGTGAATGGAAAGATGTGATAGCTTCATAGATAGTATTAATCTGTCACAATAATATAGGGACTAAAACACAGTCTCATAATATACTTTAGACAATTAAGCATGAAAATGGCATAATGGTGCTGCAATAGGAGTCGCAGCTCTATATAATCAATAAATAATGAGTAATACAATACAATATTCATGCAAGATGCATGAATTCCAAGACAATTTGAATACTCAAGGAGGTCATTCGAATTGCATGGATGTGTGTAGCTTAACTGAATGTCAGCCACAATCAACACATAGTTAACCACCAAGCTAATCAATAACTGACTCTCACACTAAGTCGTAACTGAATCAGAGTGCAATAGATGACTGAGTCTAACTGAAAGTGACTAATCACATGTAGCTTCATGTCCAACTGAAGGAGGTAGCGCATCCATAACTCCAAGTAGCTCCGATGGAGTTAACTGAAGTAAACATGTCATCAGAAGTGGTTGTAGGTGCCAGTGTTAGCTCCAGTTTATAAATATTGACCAAAAATAATCAAATGATGAATGGAGGCACCTTCACAACTTAGCTTAAATGATTGTAACAATTAGTTAGCAATTAGGTGCATTTATGACACTCGAATCACCCCAGAAATACTCCCTATTTGAAGGAGGAAGTCCAGTTAGCCTCCCCGAATGAAGGAGAAGGCTTAGATGGCCTCCTTGACTGAAGGAGGGTGTGGGTGAGCTCATGCTGATGTCATAGTATGCTCATCTGATGCCAAGTAAGTCAATTAAACTTAGGATAGTGGGTAAATAGGCCAAAATTGACCAAATAAGTGTGCATGTTGGGTAAATGGCTCCAACACCCCCCCTTAAGCTATACTCAGGAGGAGTAAAAAAAAAATGCATGAAATGCTAGGGCCCTGACAGCAAAGGCCATAGGTCACCCTGTGCAATAATGTAACTCAAACAATGCTAAAAAATAAATCTAAGTGAGGAAAGAGGGAAAACCCAGTGGGAAAAACCGCCCCTCAAGCTGAACACTGGAGAAGTAATCTGATCACCCTGATGAACTCACCCCCAACAGTGAAAAAAGGTAAGTGAACTTATTCTTTGAAAATCTCTTGGTGAAGATGTCTGCAATATGCTCAACAGTAAGGTAGTATTTCAGAATGATGGTCCTATCATGCACCAATTTCCTGATATAGTGCATGCGTATCTCTACATGCTTAGTCCTCTGCCTGGTAACTGGATCTATGGATATATTAATAGCACTTTGATTGTCACAAAATAGGATAGTGGAAAAAGTATTACCAAAATCAAAATATGAAATAATTCCTTGCAACCATACAGCTTGGATGCAAGCATTCACTGCTCCTCGATACTCAGCCTCTACTGAAGACAATGCAATGGAAGCCTGCCTTTCGCTAGAATAGAAAATGGGTCCACCACCAAACATGAATACATATTTGGAAGTATAATTTCTATTAATAGAATATCCCGCCCAATCTGAATCTGCGTAACCAACCAACTCTAGCTCAAAGTCTACAGCATAGTGAATGACGTAGGTCCCGGTGCCCTGAATATACTGGAGGATCCTCTTGGCTGATTTCCAAATAAAATAATGAGGCTTCTATATGTATATTGATATTTCATTCATGACATAACATATATTAGGCTGATAATGAGCCAATTAAAGCAAGCTACCAATCAGTTGGCGGTAGATTGTGCAATCCATGGGTGGAGTGCATTTTCCTTCTTCAAGGATGATCCCTAAAAGGAAAGGGAATGGAGCAGCCTTACATTCAACCATGTTAATCTTAACTAATAGTTCTGATATGTATTTGGACTAAGTGACCGTTATCCTATCAGAATTTTGTGCAATTTCAAGCCCCAGAAATTGCTTAAAGAGCCCCAAATCTCTCATCTCAAATGCATCATGGAGGGCAGTTTTTATGACTGAAATGGAAGCAACAGTGCTACCGGTAATAAAAATATCATCAACATATAAAAAAATGATAATAAAATTACCATCATAATGTTGTAGATACACATTCGGATCTGATTTACACATTTGGAAGTTTTGCGAGAGAAGGAAGGCATCCATCTTGGAATACCACTCTCTTGGGGCCTGTTTGAACCCATATAGTGACTTCTTTAATTTGCAAACCAAAGATGAATATGAAATGTATCCCTCAGGATGCTTCATGTATATCTCCTCATGAATATATCCATGTAGAAAGGTAGACTTAACATCCATATGATGCACTTCCCAGTGCTTGGATGTTGTAATTGCCAAAACTAGGCGGATGGAGTCCATTTTTGAAACCGGTGCAAAGGTCTCATGATAGTCCACTCCTTGGACTTGGGAGAAACCTTTTGCTACCTACCTTGCCTTATATTTGTAGGTGCTTCCATCATCAGCAAATTTTTTCCAAAATACCCACTTGCATTGAACTAATTTCCTCCCAGGAGGAAGAGAAACTACCTCCCAAGTAGCATTCTTTTGAAGAGAATTCATCTCTTCGTCCATGGAAACTTGCCATCTCGGATATTTCCGAGCATGGTATTAATAATTAGGATATGAAATTATCATTAAATAACAATTTTTGTATAGAAAAGGGTCATGACAAGAGAGCGCAATAACTTCTCTTTGGAAATTAGGCCGGGTTCTTCTTGGATCATCAGGATTTCCAATGTTGTCACTGGCGGAAGAAAGTGTCTGTTTGGCCCAAGTTGGGAAATGTGTTTGCACTTTAGGTTCTAAAATTGAACTTGATGCTTTCTGGTCACTGATATCAGATATCACAGGTTCCAAATTAGGGGCATTACCCCCAATTTTATCATCCATATATTTAGTAGAATAGGAAGGAAATTCAATAGTTTTCTCCTTCACTAGTTCTACCTATTGAAGAGGCTCATCGAATTGGACACTTCTTTCAATGATGATTTGTTTTGTTATGATATTCAACATCTTGAAACCTTTAGATTCATCATGATATCCAATAAACAAACATTCAACACTTTGTGGTTGCAAAGCTTTCCTTTTATCATGCAGAATTCGGGCCCATGCAATGGACCCAAACACTCTGAGATTCGACACATCCAGCTTGTGTCCGAAGTAGGATTCTAAAGGGGTATTCCCTTTCATGGATGAGTGAGGCACTCTGTTATGAATGTATACAACAGCATTCATGGCCCCAACCCACAAATTTGCAACCAACTTCTTGGCCTCCAACGTGCAAGTGGTCATCTCCCTAAGAGACTGATTCTTTCTCTCCGCTACACTATTCTGCTAGGGAGTGTAGGGGATTGAATGTTGGATATGAATACCAATCGAAACATATATGCAGAAAATCATTGCTGATATACCCTCCATTATCAAATCTCTAAATTTTGATCTTTTTCTCGAATGCATTCTCAATCAATGCTTTTAATTCAATGAATTTTTCTATGACATCTAACTTTTTCTTTATGAAGAAGGCCCATGAATATCTAGAAAAGTCATATATAAAAGTAAGAATATACTGAGATCCATTCAAGGATGTGATGGGAATTGGTCCGCTGATATTAGAATGAATCAGCCCCAAAAATTTTGGTGCTCGGCTTGCCTTCCCCCGATCAAACTTATGCTTAGGATGCTTGCCCAAAATACAAACTTTGCAAATTTCGGTGGTAGCTTTGATAACCGGGAGGCCTTCAACCATGGAATTTTTCTGTAATTGCTGCAAGTATTTGAATTTTATGTGGTCAAGCCTCTCATGCCGAAGCCTACTAACCTCATTTCCATGAGTCAGTAGAGCTGTGGGCTTTGCATCCTCCACAAAATGGGAAAACTCATAGGCTTTTGCATGATGATTTGTAGAGCCTTTCCAAGTTTCCTAGATGAAAGTTCAGTAATTTATACATCATCAGGCCTAAAGGATACTCTCTTGGGAACTCCCGTATGGGTCATTTGATAGAAAATTAGGAGGTTTGATGCAAGAGATGGTACATACAGAACATTGGAAAAATAACCATGCTCAAGATTTACTGTATCTTGTCCTTTTGAGATGATGGTAGAGTCATCTCCCATGTGGATGGGAATTCTCTTGCTAGTGTCAAGAGAAGAGAAAAAGACTTTGCTAGCCATCATGTGGTTCGAAACTACAGAATCTATGAGTAGAGCAATGGACTTTGAAGTGCTTTCCATGAGGGCATGACCTTTTTCATGTTGGTATTCCCGATCTTGATTTTCTTTCCTTCGAAATATTTCTAGAAGATTCATGTTATTTCTCTCAAGGAGAGAAGTAGCTTCATCAAGCTTCTCTTTCATGCAGCCATGTTCAGGGTGGAATCCCTTCCCGCAATATGAACACTTGACTTTTTCCTTCCCATGGTGGCCTTTGTTTTTGTTCTTCTTTGAGACAAAAGGCTCTTCTTGCTGCTGGTTTTGAAATTTTGGCTTAGGAGATTTGAATTTGGTTTTGGGGTTCTTCTACTGCTTTCCTTTCCCCTTCGAATCCTTGGGTCCCAAAGCAAAGAGGGATTGATCAAGAGAGGATTTGATGATCCCCATATGGACAAGCTGATCATGCTCACTTGTTAGGGACTCAATGAAGGAATTAAGTGAAGGCATCTTCCATCCATGGGTTGTGAGCTTCCCCGCATGGAATGTAGAAACAAACACCGAATAGTTAGCTCCATTTTTTGAGAGGATGACAAGGATGAGCTGATCATCCTCCTTCTTCACCTCACGTTGCTGCAGCAAAAGGACTATATGCTTGAATTTTGTGAAAAAATCATTGAGGGTTTCAAGATTGCTAGGTTGAAGAGACATCAACTAATTTTCAAGCTGATAAACCCTCAATTCATCCTGTTTTCCATACAGGTGTTAGATTTTTAACATTAAGCTATAATTATATTAGGATCTTTAACTGAGAGAATGACAAGCATGACAATCAAACACAAGAGACAATGAATACAGTGTTTTTCCTCGAGGAAACCATAAATGGAGAAAATCCCACAACTTGCTCAGAGATAGAATCAACACATAAGGGAAAACTCCAAAATAGTAAGATGATCTCTTGACAACGATAACCTCTTTCTTCCTATCCCATCTTCTTCTTCCTCAGCTATGCGCTACAACTGAGTGTGTAATAAATAGAGAGGCTAGATCTCTATTTATACTAATTCCTGACTTGAAAAAACCCTACTAGGGTCGACTTCACTAGGTGAGTCTAACAACCCTAGTGCCCCAGAACTGTGGGGACTTTAACCCTTAACCAATAGGAGGGTTACCCACAATGACTTGACATGATTTATTTACATTATAGAACCTCCCAATAGGAACATCGGGGTATGACATGACTCAAGTACATCACGTTTGCAATGATTGTTCAGGTGCAAAAACATAGCGCAATTTATGGATTACCATGCCAGGAACAGAAGTCAAGATGATGTTATCCGAATGCCTACAGATGGTTATGATTTTAGAGATATGGAGGAAAAGTGGCCTGACTTTAAAGAAGAACCACGTAATCTTAGGATTTATTTGGTAGCAGATGGTGTTAATCCATTTGCACAGATGAAATCCATTTACATGGTGTGCCCTATTTTTGTTATCAACAATAACATTCATCCATGGTTGTCAATAAAGAGGGAGCACATAATGTTGTTGATGATTATTCCAGGTTTTTTTTTCTACAACTTTTTTATTTATAATGTAGTTGTGGCATCTCATTTGTCATATTATGTTTCCTAATTTCATATATATATCTATTATTTTACTAGTATGTATGGTTTATATATCTTAATGCTTCTCATAATGATATATTTTATATGTACTTCAAATCAATCAGGTAGGTTCCAAGTCAAAGATAAGAATGTATACATCAAACCTCATATAGATGAGCTACTGAAGTTATGGAATGGCATCACTATGTATGACGTATCTAGACCAATACGACAAAGGAAATTTCAATTCCATGCAATGGTTGTATGGACAATACACGATGCCCCTGGGTTAACTTCATTTTGTGGTTTGTAATTTTAAGTTCCACTTTAATTGCATTTAATTATATGAAGTAGTTAGAATAGTTTATATATGAATATATTTGACATAGATATTCCATATCTAAATATTGTAGGTCTTCAGACAAAGGGTAAATTTGCATGTCCAGTTTATGGTCCTAAGATAAAATCTCATTGTTCAAAAAGCTTAAGAAAGGAGGTGTTTGATGAGTATAGGCATTTCCTCTCTAAGAATCACATGTATAGAAAAACTGAAAAAAAAATCTTTTCAATGGGAAGCAGGAGACTGCATTTAAACCATGGAGAATGACACCTCACCTTTGGAAGATGCAATACAATAGAAATAGTCATCATGGTACGTATGGATCATCGTATATGAATTGTTATGTATTTTAATTTTTATTGTGAGTTGTTTACTGTAGTGGCCATATTTGATTTATGATGTAATTTATTTATAAACTAATATTCATGATGTCCATCGTGATCATGAAGGCATTAATGGGCTTCCACGAGGAATGAAAATTTATCCTATTCAATTTAGTAGGTTTTCCTACTATGAGCACCTACAAATTGCTCATTTGTTTGATACAATGCATATTGGAAATAATGTTACTGAAACCTTATGGTGACTACTAGAGCTAAGGAGGGAGAAAGATAAAGTCGTGAAAGCTTGCAAATACATTCGAGAAAGAAACCATGCAATGAAAGACTTCATCCAATTTCATACCAACGGAGAACAAGTTAATATAAACTCAATTCCATGGATGTTTACGGAGCAACAAAGCAATGTTGTCAAAGAAGTAATGCAAAAAATAAAATTTCGCACTGGATTTTGTGCGAACTTGAAGAATATCATAACCAAAAAAGGTGAATTTTCGGGGGTCAAAACACATGATTGGCATGTCTTCATCAAGGTTATTATTATTGTTATTTCCATATAATTTATTTTTTTAATTTTACTACGTATATTTTTTTTCTTGTTTGTATACTCTTTGTTTAATAAATGGCGTGGTTTGTATATTGATATAGTATGTTCTACCTCTCTCTCTCCTAGACAACTTTGACAACAATGTCAAACAAGTTATATATAATCTTGGTAAATACATGAGGTAACTAGTGATTACTTGCATGTGCTTAGTGTTTCTTTAATTCTCTGTATATTTTATATTTGTTTTTTTGTGCACTATTTTAGCACATATTGTAATTTAATGTTTATTTTTGTTAAATATCGTTATTGGTTTGTGTCACTTGTAGATGGTTGACATCTAAAGAAATCCATAAAGAAGATATAAAGTATTGGAAAATAGAAATTCCTCGTCTCATGTGTGAAATGCAGAAGCATCTACCATCAAAAATTTTCAATGCACAGGAACATTACCTCATACACCAAGTTGAGGAGATTGAGTTGTGTGGACCTGTGCACTCAAGGTCCATGTGGATGGTTGAGAGGCACTTGAAATTTATGAAGGGTTTGGTGAGACAACGAGCACATGCCGAGGGTTCTATGATGGAAGGATATATGGTATACCAAAACATGTTGTATGTTAGTGAATATCTTCCTATTTTAGTGTCAAAGCTCAATTTACGTCGCATTTGTGATCCAGACTCCAATAACAAATTTGAAGGGGAGCAACTCAAGGGGAAAGGTAGATTGAGGAAGCTGAAAGGTAATTATTAGCTAGTGGATGTTTATTATATCGTTCATATTCTAATTGTATTTTCTAGTTATAATTTCTTCAATTAAGAGCATATACTTTGTTCAGGAGATTTACACCTTTCTTTCATTTTAATGGTTATTGTCATTAAACAATTGGTCGAGAATGGGTTGCAATTCATTTATACATCGCAAAAAATCTCAACTGGATGAAGGTATGGATTGAAGGATGCAAATAATCGGGTCATGTAATATCATGGGAAGGTGTGGCTTCATTGGTAAAAGCAGCACAACGCAATGGAGATAGAAATCTAACAGAAAGGGAAATCAATTTGGCATATGGTGTAAAATATAAAATGGAAAGCATATAATTAATCCATCCCTCTAAATCTTTTATTTTGCAAATTACATTTTGACGTACATGTTCTTCTTTTCCATGTATTGCTGCATAAGGACTGAATGGTTGTGTAATCTTTTCGTGTATTGCTTAATGTAGGTAAAACACCATAAGGCTATGGTCTGGAATGGAGGTAGATATCGGATCAAAAAATTGTATGAAACAAATAAAAAACATCAGATTCTGGTATATCTTATGTCTTTGAGGTTACCAATGTTTCATCTAGAACTAACAGACATCCAGAAGTCTCAGAAAATTGATACTATGGGTATTTGTAAGATATTATATAGTGTGACTTTAAATCCTTTAAGGTAGTTCTATCCTTTGTCAAATGGTATAGGTTACGATTGAATCAACATGATCCCTATATAACTATTATTGAACATGATAATGGATTTACCATGGTAAACACAAGGTTGTTTGAGCCAGGAATAGAGCCCTATGTTCTTCCAAGCCAATGTGAATAGGTCTTTTACTCAGAGGTTCCAGGTAAAGCGGTCTGGTCATTTGTTATGAGACATGATCCAAGGGGAAGGTCGGTAAAGTATAACCTAGACGATGCTAATGAAGAGGGTTCTCTGGAAGAAGGATATGATGATGCAGAGCATGATCAACATGAGTTAGGTGATGATGATGATCCAGCAGAAGCTGTACTCCAAGAAACAGTTGAATCCAATGATGTAGCAAACATTGTCGATGAAATTTATACCGACGATGACACGATGAGCATAACTGATGATGATGACGATGATGATATGGAAAACCCTTACAATGTTGACTCTAGATATGATGATACAGATGATGACTTGGATGAAGAAGACAATGAAATGGATGAAGAAGATGATGACATATAATTAATGAAAGGTAAATATTTAATTAGACCTATTCTTTTATCTTATTTTTTTTTAAAGAATTACTAACCTCATCACCATCACCATCATCGCCATCATCATCCTCATCGTTGTCTTCATCATCAGACATCTTCATCTTCATCGTCTTCATCGTCGTCATTATCGTCATCTTCATCTTCATCTTCATCATTGTCGTCCTCAACATCATCATTGTCAATATCTACGTCATCATCATAATCACCCTCATCATCATCTTCATCATCATCGTCATCGTCATCTTCATCATCATGACCATGATAATCATCACCATCCTCATCAACATAATCCTCATCAACATCATCATCTTCATCATAATTGATGAAGATGACATAGTTATCCTCGTGATCATTGTCATCATCATTATCATTGGCATCGTCGTCGTCAAAATCATAATTATCATCATCATCATCATCATCATCATCATCATGATCGTCATCATCATCATCTTCATCATCATCGTCATCATTGTCATCATCTTCATCGCCATCATCATCATTAAAATTAAACCTAGATCAAATTAATTACTTCGTATCATCGTCATCGTCGTCTGTAGCATCATCATCGTCTTCATCATCGTCGTCGTCATCGTAAACAATGAAATATAATAATGAAAGGTAAATATTTAATTAGACCTATGATTTTATCTTATTTATTTTTAGAAAGAGTTACGGATATCATCATCATCATCATGTGGATCATCATCGTCATCATCCTCACCTTCCTCATCACCATCATCACCACCACCACCACCACCATCATCATCATCTTCATCATATATAATCATCATCATCATCATAATCATCATAATCATCATCACCTTCATCATCATCGTCGTCTTCATCATCATGACCATCATCATCCTCATCATCCTCATCAACATAATCATCACCAACATCATCATATTCATCATAATCGATGAAGATGACATCGTTATCCTCATGATCATTGTCATCATCATTATCATTGTCATCGTCATCATCAAAATCATAATTATCATCATCATCATCATCATCATCGTCATCATCATTGTCATCATCATCATCTTCATCATTGTCGTCGTCATCATCATCATCATCATCATCATCATCTTCATCGCCATCATCATCATCATCATCATCATCATCATCTTCATCTTCATCGCCATCATCATCATCATCATCATCATCATTTATTTTTGAAAAGAGTTATGGACATCATTGTTATGGAGAGAAATTCCTATGGCTTGGGGTACCACAACAGACAGCTTGACTCTAGAAATCAATCTTTCCCAATATGCAATAGAAATAAAATGTCTAACACTAAAGGATCAGACCTCGTACCTTATTGTAGATGGTTGAAGTAGATCCTCGTTGAGCTTTCCAATCTTCAGCTTGAATTGATATAATACTTCCTCAACAACAAGTAAACAATACAAGCATACTATATATCATGGTGTTAGATCTATTCTAGCATATATAATCAATAATGTAAAAGCATTTGACATATTCCCATGGATAAAATATTCAATCAAATACACATCATTGGACAGGAAAAGATATTTCTATTAATATAAATCAGAGATTACAAGATAGATACAACCTCTGACGGCACGTCTGCGAATAGGAGAAATTGAATCCCCCACTTGGGCCTCCACCACTTCAATCCTCCATCTCTCGATAGCAAGCTCATAAGCAAAAGGCAGGCTTGGGAAGAACACAAAAGTGCTCCAAGGGACAAAGGGATGCAGACTCAAGTATAAGTTCTGGCAACAATGGACTATAGTTTCTTTGCTCTCAATTCTCTCTATATGCCTTCAATGTACCAAGGGGTTCCTTATATAGCTTTCAAAGGGATAATGAAAGGTCGAATCTGAGCGATCTCAAGGAATATGGAAGGCTAGGAGTAAAATGAGTCGGATCCATGTCAAGGAAAACTCCAAAAGGATTTGGATTATGCACACATCTCGATGTACGCGGTTATATGGGTCCAACCCGCGTATGCACGCGATTATTGGGTTAAAATCCACGTATATCATTTTTCATATGGTTTTAGGGATGATCAAGGAAACATCAAAGGACAAAAGATGGTCCATAGAGTCTAAAGAGTCTGCAGCGGGACAGGGGAAGGCCATACAAAGTGTGATTCACCTAGAGTGGTGAAATCTGCTATAACAGATGCCCCTTAATGTGTGAGGTCAGAGGGGTCATACGATGGCTGAAATACATTATATGTCCATCCCAGAAGTGGAGTGATGAAGGATCCCAAATGGAAGACCAGCCACCCAATCAGTATAGCACCATAATACAACTCTGCATATAACTGCAAGTACATATAGCAGTCCCAGATACATAAGATTACAATGGCCATGAATAGGCATAATACATGATATCACATATGTGGTCATCGCCACGTACAATATACATAGATCAGAATCTCCATGATGAAGATATACAAAGGAACATGATCTCCATAATGGCTGAAGATATATAATAGATCAAAATCTCCATAGTGGCTGGAAATGTCTGACATATACTGGAATCAAGTCACGAGAGCTGAAATCACATGAACACTGGCACGATCAAGGAGGTAGCATATAGGAGATGCCACCAATCTGGAAAGTATTCTACACAAACTGCTACGAGTACATGTCCTACTATGCGAATAGAGGTGTCGAGGTCGAACATAGTAGTCCATCGTCTGATTACCGGTCATTGATGTATACCATTAACAGACGCGAGATTACCCACCGATAATGAAAACGAGAATCAAGGTACTAGAGTGAAAACTAACAAGTGTGAATAAATGTGTTGAGGTCGAACACTTGAGAGGATCCATCGATCAGGGGTCATTGATGTATTCCCAAAATACTGTCGATGGCGAGAGAACCTGCCATTGATGACTAGAAGTCTCAAGGCACTCAAAAGGACTCTAGATTCCAATCCCAGAATAAATGATTTGAAGTCGATGGGATGAAATCCGCTGGAAGGAGGGAATTAAGGCATCCCCCATCATCCAACACGAGGTACTCAGCAAAGTTGTATAATTTGGAAGGACTCGATCATAAGGTGCACGAACCAGTAACTGTACCAGGAATGGCTGACATGCAAAGTCAAGATAACTGAGGAATGGACGACACAGGTTTCAACTTCCTTCGAACAAGAGCATAACTGCGTATGGTGACTGAATGAAGGCAACATAGACTCAATATACAAACTGGGACATCTCTGTGACACAGGAGGCATCAACAGAGGCTCCATAGGGACTGGAAGTTTAACCAGTCGGTGGAGATAAACTCAGATAAACGAGTACAGCTCCTAAAGTCAAACTATAACCCAACCAATGGATGTGATATACAGTGCTCTATTCGAAGGTGACACGACTCGACAGCTGCCAAGGATAACATCTTTCCTTGTCTGGCTTTTTGGTTTTTTGATTTTTTTGGACTTTTTTAGTTATTTGAAAATCTTGAAAAAAGAATAAACTAGCTTTATATTTACAAACTAGGAGGAGATGAGTGTCATAAGGGCAAACAAACTAGTTCCAAGCAGTGGAACATACCTATGCTCAATGCAAGGATACATGTGTAGGATATCGACACTCGGGGGAAAATCCTCTCTCGGTAAAAAAGGGACATCAAGCTGCGAAGGATATACAAAATGGCTCTGCATGACTAGACATGAGACAAGCTCGGGCTATATGGATGAAACGCAATGTCAGGGGAGCTGGCATAAAGCTCAATAAGGTAGGCAAAGCTCATGATAATGCATTCACAACTTGACATAGGGGAGTCCGAAGGGAAAACGGGCCAGCATAAGATCAAGAGGGGTATGAGTCTCTTGCAAAATGTCATGGCAATACTATACAACGGACTCCCTCCCCCCTAAAGGAGAAAACGTCGGCATGGGAACCAAATGCAAATAAGGTGCTAACTAGGGTACCCATGTAAGGTGGACCTCTACCACTCATATCATGCCACTTCTAAAGCAGCAAGAAGGTTCCGTGACATAATAGAGTGGGTTCGTACCTAAGGTCATGGTGACATGGTCAGAAGGTCATGCAAAATGCAAACGATGGTGAACCTAACCTATATGCCAGTGTAGACATTATACCTAAGATCAGTACGAACAGGTCAATCCAATGGCTGAAACGACACTGCAAAAGGTCTTCTACATCACAAATTATGTCAAAAATGGTCCAAAATGGTTAGAAAATGTCGAAACTATAGGAAAGGGGGTAAAAATTTTCAAATATTTGAAATTTTTTCTATAAATAGTAAAAAATATAAATCATTTGAAACTTTTACCCATTGGAGCTCTGATTTTCAACTGCAAATTCCAGGAGATCCAGCCGACGGAATTCACATCCGTTTCTTCCAGGTATTTACCCATGCTCTCATCTTGCATTTTCATATAATTTTTGTTGATTTTCATGGTTAAATGAGGTTGTTTAGGCCATATCTACATGAGCACTGCGACCCATGTGGATATCGAAGCTTTTTCTGTGTATAGGGCTAGCTATACGTGGAAAAGGCTCTAGAAACCGCGTACATACACAGCTGTTTGCAAAACAGTCGCGTATGCGGCCGCGCAAGTGATTTTCGAAGAAACTAATGGACAATTTGGCAATTTCTCTTGCAGGATGGTGCTAGAGTGGAGAGAGCATGAGCATGGTGAAGTAGAGGAAGCAGTAAGGGCTGATGTAATGGCTCAACAAGCTCTTCGTGCCTGTGGAATCTACAAGTTTTGGTGTCTTGGTGGTTTGAGGGCCAAACCAAGACTGTTACAGATGCTAGTAGACTATTGGGATCCAGACTTGGATTCCTTCCGGATTGATGGGATGTCCCTCACCATAGAGGTGGAGGACATATACTTTATCACAGGGCTATCTAGACGAGGGGAGGTGGTGAACCTTCATTCCCGAGGTGGGCCAGGAGGTGGGCTTACTATCGATGAGTACATAGCTATGTATTGCTACCCAGATACGGAGAAGGTGGGGAGTCAAGTCCCCACCAATGCTATACAGGTACTGGGACTAAAGGCCATACTACTGATGCTGGGTAGGATAGCAGGCTTAGCATCACTCCATCAGGCCTTGCGGCCACTGATGTTCTATGCAGTGGAGTGTATGAGACCGACCATATATGACTAGAGTACTACACTACTGAGCAACATGAAACACCAGCTCAGTGAGTGTAAGGTAGGTAGGATAGGGAACTTCGGGTTCAGCAGCATTTTGAGCACGTTTTTCTTTGAGCGTGTTCCAGGATTGAGCCCTAGAGTGGACGTTCCTCTCCATGGGGTTCGAGATCTAGCCCAACGGCGTTGGGCAGATGCTATGCGCAGACTGGGGGGTGGTAGGGTGGCCAACCCATATCCAGCTGACTTCTTTCCATGGTGGCGATGACAGATAGTTTCCATAGATGACTACCCCTATGGAGGGATAGACTTCTGGGGGGATCCAGACATGTCATTGCCACCAGGATCGGCATATGGTTAGATAGGTACCGAATCTCCACTCTCACTCTTTTTTAAATTTTTTGAGTTATTTAATTTTTTTGTATTTTCTTGATTATGTGGAATCAAAAAGACATGTTTTTGCACGACAACACATAGTGACATCTACCATTCATGTGTAGATGTGGGACCACGATGACCAGAGGGATTCCCATGTCATAGACAGAGGGGAAGAGGAGATGACATCATGGGTGTGGATGTGGAGCGGACGCTCCAAAGCATTCATACCAACTTCGTGCGACTGACTCATAGAGTTCCCATGGCGCAAGTCGAGGACTTTCCTGAGGCCATGCAGCGACAGGTGGTGGGCATACCATGCGCATGGGTGCATTTATTTCGACGGCTAGCTAGAGCCGTGGTGATGTACCATGATCACAACCCTCCTCCTCCACAGGATTAGACACCTGGGAGTGTATATGTTTTGTACGACCGTGTATTATATGATGGTGGCTTTAAAAGTCCCACTTTTGTATATGACACTATGTATTACCACATTTTTGATATATATAATTTTTTTTTATGGTGATCGATTTATTTATTTACATGTGTAAAAATTTTTGTGATTAATTTATTATGACTAAGACAAATGCCCATCTAACACGTAGTTAGCATATGAGTCAGCAACTTGATTATTATTTCTTGGAATGTGTATATATGTTATACTGTCAAATTGTCGTTCTAACAATCTCACACGTAAGAATCTTCTCAATAACGTCGGATCTCTAACATGGTACAAACCATTGAGATGTGACACTACTAACTACAAATCAATACGTACCTCAAGAGATAGAACACCATGCGAAATGGCATCCCGTAGAAGCTCAATAACGACACTATATTCAACAACATTGTTGGAAGATGGCCGTAGACGTACACCTCCTGAAGATAGTACCTAACCCATAGGAGTATAAATCACCCAAGCAGCAAAGGCTGAGTGTTGATTGTGATGGCTTGCACCATCCGCGAATCCTATGTAGGTGGAAGATTCCATTGACATTTGCCAAAAGAAACAGAAACTAATCAAAAACCTGATCACGATAAGAAAAGACCTAAGTATGTAAAGCTATACAATAATATACAACAAGCAGCCTTGGCTAAAGATCATGCATAGTATTTTTTGAGACAGAGCCCATTTCTAGGCTCCGCCAAAGGTGTGCCTTCATAATCGACTAACACATAGGCACCCTTCTCTAATACACGCTTGACCACGTAAGGACCACGCCACATAGGATTAAATTTCCCTGCCCCCAAGGGTTCTTTCGATTGATCCCACAAAAGGACCAAGTATCCTTCACTAAACACTCTTGGATGGACATACTTATCGTACTAGACCTTAACGTGACATTTATTAACCTCAAGAGCCACCAAGGCATCTCGACGCTGCTCATCGAGTTGCTCAAGGTGAACCAAACGCTCCTCCAAAGGTGAAGTGTCTGGTAAGAGTTCCACAGCTAGCTTCAATGAAGGAATCTTGCATTCAACTAGAAATATCAACTCCACTCCATGCACAAGCTGATATGGAGAAAAACCAGTGGCAGTCTTAACCGCGGTTTGATATGCCCACAAAGCAGGGTATAACATAATATGCTAAGTCATCTTGCTTTGTGCGATGGTTCGTTGGAGAATGGACTTGAGTGATTTATTCACTGCCTCTACCTGTCCATTCGCTTGGGGGTAGTAAGAAGAGGAGTGCTCTTGATTATACCCTAACTTGGATGCCAACTCTTCCATCATACGGTTCTGAAAGTGTGAGCCATGGTTAGTGACAAGATCTTTTGGAATCCTGAACCGAGTAATGATTTGGTTGAATACAAAGTGAGCGGCTGTCTCACCATTGGATTTTACTGTAGGCATTTCCTCAGCCCATTTTGTGAAATAATCCACAGCCACTATAATATGATGGTGCCCCCGAGCCGAAGCTGGGTTGCAATACATAAAATCGAGCCCCCACTTAGTGAAGGGACTGGCGATGATAATGGGATGTAATGGGGTAGGTTTCTAGCGTATATTTCGTGCAAACACCTGGAAAGGGTGGCACCTCTTGACTGCATCAACACAATCTTTAAAGATTGACGGACAGAAATAACCCGCTGTCACGTCCCCATCCCTCAACTAGCGAAGAGGACGCGACGAACACATCAAAACACGACCGGGAAAAATCGCCCCATGAACATAAGCAGAAATCAAATGCTGAAATTAAAACCTAAACAACAGGCATAATTCATCATACAAGGATGCACAGTCCTTCAAACAATCAGCGGAAGAAAACATAGACATTCCAGCATTTAACATCAATATAAATTACAGAGATGAAGTAACCGACAGTACTTATCTTTTGATGAAGAATTAACCCGCAACCAGCTACGCCGCTGCAACGTTCCACCCAACCATAGGCCTGCGTGCTCATCAGTCTCTCAGCAACGCTGCCACCCCCGAGCTGGGCATGATTCCTCCGAAATAAGGGTCAATTGCAGGCTTATACATAGCCAAGGGAACATAAACAACAAACCAACACAGCTGGGTTTCACAGGCTTTCAAGAGACAAGCCAAGCCAGCACAGCCCGAAGACTAACCATTGCACTCAGGAAATTACTCAGCTGTCACAACTTAAACCAGGAAAATGAATTCTGAGTCATTCTTGGCCCTATAGTGGCCAAAATGACTCTCACTCGAATTTACAATAGCCCCAGACGTAACAGTAATGACATTCACAACAGGGGGAAAACTACAGCCCTGAATCTATCAGTGAGCACAACTTACAGCCGGAAAAAAAAACGACCCAAATAGCCTGTGAGACAGCCCAAAAATGTGAATGGCCCTTCATAGCCAGTCGTGGATGCAAGAGCATGGCTCTCAGCTCTCCATGTGCGCCCCAAACAGAAGAATACCTGGGCGTGGTTAAACAATCCGAACCAGCGAGGAAAGGAACAGACAATGGAGGCCCTGCGTGAGGAAAAACGGCTCCGTTTTTATCCGTGGATGCACACACAACAGGAAGGACGCGAATTTGCAGTTCGTGGGTGCTCAGCAACTCGTGGAGAGAGGAAGAAAAATCTGCGTGAGACCAAAAATGCCCCAAAACCTGTGTGTGAGGAGAAACAAACCAAAATCGTGGTAGTGTGTACTGACTAGGGAAGGGTGCGTGAGGGAGAAGAATGGGCAGACGTGGGTGGAGTGGGCAAGTGGGTAAGGCTGACAGCCTACCACAACCACCACCCCTTCAACAATAAATGCCCTCAGCCACTCAGCCATAACTCCTCAACCACCAGCTGAAGCATTAAAGAGGTTGACAAGGTTGGATGAGACAAAAGGTGACAAACAACAAAGGTGGTGAAACATGGGTTTTTCCCCCATAACCAAGGTTTGACGTCCCCCACTCCTTATCCTTTGGAACCATGCCGTTTTCATTCAACGTTGCACTGTCGTAGCTGGTTGTGGTTTTAGTTTTATTTGATGTGCGTGTTTACATGATGTCAAATTATAATGTGCCTTATAGCACGACATATCACCGAAAATTATCCCCATTGCCGAAACATACACAACCAAATCGATGGTGGGTCTTTTTCCTTGAGCTCCTCACCACGATTAATTACAATATATACATCATGCAAATAGGGTCAAAACCAGGGACATTACATTCCCCTCCCCCTTGGAATAACACCGTCCTCGGTGTTCCATTACATATATACAATACATATACAATTGTACATCAAAATTCAAAATTGCAGATCTATCCCACGTTCAAGACCAAGCCTCTCGGCTTCCATGGACTTTTCCTGCTGGTTTACAGCTTCCTGCTGATCCCGAAGTCTAGGAACTTTGCGGCTATTGCCTTCATCATGTTCCCACATTGGACAGTCCCGGCGTAAATGATGTCCTCCGCATCTCCAGCATTTCACTGGCTGCTTCATCTTTACCTGCTCAATTTCCTTTGATTCTTCATGCCTGGACCGTTTCTTATCGGGTCGCTTGGACAATTGTCCCATTGCTGATCCACCTTCTTTTCCTTTGCCGATTTCTCTCAGAAGGCTCTTCACCTCCCTTTGCAAACTAATAGAGTCTTGTAAAACCTGGTGGTTCATTTCACTCTGCCTTTTCTGTATCTTGAGCATCTCCCTAAGATTCTCTTGGGTCTTGGCAATCATTTGAAGGAGACTTCTAGCTAAGTCCAACAACTTTTGATCTGCTGCCATGATCAACGTGCACCACCTGGTGTCACTTTTCTCACCTATGGAATGCACCATTGAAATTCTATCAGACCAAGCATAATATAGATATCAAAATCAGTTAGTTAATTACCCAATTGGCATGACAGTCCAAGTTCCATTAAGGAAACTTTCATATTTTTCATGCCTTCCCCCAACAGGCACATGAGCTCATTCATGTCCATTCCTGGACAGGGAATTAACTATTCCAGCATTCAAAAATTTGCTTAAGCAAATACACACATTTCATTCTCAATCATACATGCATTCAACAATCTCTTTTTTTCACAATGCATAAACACATATTCATATATATATAATCAAAAGGCAAGAGAGAGCAGTAAGAGTTTTTCTCCTCTTTGCTTTGTTCCATCCTGGAACCCACACCATCACTGTGGCTTTTCATGCTCTCAGCCTCTTTCACTTCGCCATGAATGCTGGACCAATCCTTCTTGGTCATGACACTTAGTGTCTTAGGTCTTTTCCAAACCTCTAAACCATGGAGTCTCTCCACATGGTTTGTCTCGGCTGCTAGGACTTCCCCGTCTTACTAGCACCTTTTTCATTACCGCTCAACTCGAGCTTTCCAGGACAGTCACATGTCCCCATGCACCCCTAGGATGCGCTTATAGTCCTCGCCTCCAGCGATACCTATATCCAACATTGAATAGATTCACATGTTTAGTTTACTCTCATCAGTTTTATCTCTAAAGCAAGAGCTTAAAACATCATATCCAAATCATATACACATGTATATTCATAAGCAAAACAATCCAATACTTATCTGTATTGTATGTTTCCTCATTCGTCCACAGGATCCTGCTTCGCCTTGCAAGCCTTGGGATTGCCTATGGACTTAGATGTTAGGTCAGCATGCCGGCTGCTCCTCAACATCAATTAATCAATGTCCAACCAGTACATAACCATGTCAACTGGGCTTGGAACTTTATCATGACCATTTCCAGTTCTAGGATCTACTATGGATCCTTAGGCACATCACAGCCCACCATACACTTATGTCAACAATAACACATACACTTATACCAACATGCACTTATATCAACCATTTACCTTTACCTTTAGCCTGTCAACACAAGCAACACAAGCAATACCAGCAAACTCATCAGCATCATTGCTCTAAAACTGTAATCACATTTCATATCATTCACTATCAAATATTGAGACACCAGGAGTGCGTCCACTCCCCAGAGTGTAATCAATATTGAAAACCCTTTCATGACTCAACATCGGAAAAGTGTGCACTCTCTTCCGGTGTGTGCCATGTAGGCCCTATGCATACTCAAGCAATCGGTCATCATGGAAATAAATCAAAACATGTTCTGCATATGGAAATTTAATAATTAAACATTCATATTCATAGCAAGGGTTACAGAACACTTATCCATTTGTCGTCGCAGTATGCCTTTATATCTGTTAGGCACCGTCAAGGAGTTAGGAAAGGCAGAATGCTAAGCTGGTGAGCTCGCTGCAGAGCTAGGAACACCTACACCAGAACTAGCCTGACTTCTAAGACACCCACACACACCCAACACAAGGAATCAGTCCCTTCTCTTCTACTCAGTCCCTCAGGCCCTGCATTCCCTTCTAGTGCTATCCCGGGGTTGTGGAGAAGAAAGCCAGCCCTCTAGCTCTGTCTGTGTGGTTTCCAATCACCAGGTTTAAGCAAACCAAGGCCCCATCCCTGTTTCCTGTTTACATTTCATATCCACGCATGTCTCACTGACATAATCCAACCATCTCACTCATGTTATCACCAAACATGCAGTGCAGATGAGACATTTTCCAAAATGTCCCATGGCGTTTCACCCGAAACCCATTTCCAAGATAAGGGAAAACCTTCCCATGAAGTTTGGCTTCTGCAGGCCATCACACATGGTCTTCCTGCAGTGTGTACCCCTGACACATTCATCAAATAGCCAAACAGTCAATCATTACCTGATACTACAATCCAATTGATCGTTCCATAACCAAGCAATGACATTTAGCAATCAAATTCAATAAGAATTTGCAACTCTACTACAAAAATTGACTTGCTCAATTGTGGGTCTCTTGTAAGCAGCATTACTATGCCCATTATAATTTTATGCTTACTATCATAACATGAATGCCCATTTACCATGTGTCCCTCCTAACACAATCTCATACAATCCAACAATGATTAGTAGTCGTTAGTACCTCTTAAATCCGAAATCCACAATTCAAATTTAACAACCCGTACCAACTAATTTTCACAACCATGAGACTTTTTCTCATAAATGGTAGATTTTGGCATTGGTCAGGGTCTTACCTCTCACTGCCATGCTCAAATAATATACCTGAAACATAAGCTTCAAACATCCAAACACAAGCTTATGCAAGCCAATAGTGACTAGTGGTTGTCAGCAATATTTGAAATCCACAATTCAAATTTTAACAAGCTCTTTCACATGGTAGATTCTGGCATTGGTCAGGGTCTTACCTCTCAATGCCATTCTCGAATTAATCTACCTAAAACATGAGCTTCCATCAACCAAACACTTGGTAAGTATGGATGCATATACTATCTCATTGCTACAACCATCACTGAAGCATTTTCAGAATTTATAAAATTGAAATACTTCAAAGGTTAGTCACATTAGTGTTCTCAAAGCTCATTTACTTCGTGCAATCATTATCATGCTAACATTGCAAGGTATATTCATATCATTCATGCAATTAAATGAAAGTTTAGATACCCTTACTTCACAGGCATATCATTCACACCACCTTGCTCTTCAATAGAGCATTTCTGGCAGCCAATTGATCATGACTATCCTGCATTCATAGCAGCCTTCGAAACAGTTCCAGAATTATCAGTAGTTCATCATTTCCGTCATTAGTTCTCCATAATATCACATGCATTCATCTCCATGCATTCATGCCATACATCACAATCATTTCACCTACACTTATGCAGTCAGTCATTCACACCCTTCATAGGCATACATTCAATGCATAACAACAAGATTCATAAAATCTTCTTAATGCATGTCCATTCAACGCTACCTTGCATTGATTCAGGAATACTATGCATTCAACCATACCATGGCCTAACCATGACTACCTCATATAGGATGCATTACTATAATCAATCTCATTAACATATATAGGCATGACACCTTTCTACATTCCAATATTCACATGGTATGAGGTCTCTTACCTGGACCAATCCATGGAATTTGTCATAGGCAAACTCTTACCTGCATGGGTCGTACTTACACCCTTTCCATGACCAGTGTGGTGGTCCTTTGCAGGAGATTGTCACATTTGCTCACCAACTTTTGTTATGGACTTGTTGCCTTATCCCTTCTCCATAGGGTTGCTGGTTTCATTCATCAGCATTAGCAACATATTCATCTGGGTCCATGTCATCGTTGGTTTTTCCACTAATGCCAACATCAAAACAATGATTATCACTAGTGGTTCATTATACATGTATATATATATATATATATATTCCAATATTCTTACCAATCATGCAATATCCTATGCATGCAATACATATCCTCATGCACTTCATGCATAAAACTTAGGAAATGTAGTTATAATCAGTAAGATAGGGTCTTAAGGAAAACTTCCCTTTTCAAGCCTTTCATCCTTGCATGGAACTCCCTTTTCACACAACAGCAGGTTGACTTCACAGTCCTTGCTGCCCCTGGGCATGCAACTGTCCAGATTTGTCCATTTGACAACAGTGGCCATCCTTAGCACTTTGCTACTTCATGCTTAGATATTGGTCACTCATCTCTGTTCCCCACTGGATAAGCTTTCCAACGCCTGTTCACATGCTTCATTCTGACCTCGGATGTGAAAACCACACCACTTCTAAGAATGAAGACTTTCAGCAAACCTTTGCATTTTACACACACAGCTATGCTTTGGACTAGGTCCCAACTTCAGCCACCTCACTTCCATTGCACCACCCATCTTTTATGAATTTTTGGGTTTTACTCAATTGCCCAAACATGGAATTTTCCTTCCACAAGATCGACTGTATCAGGGGATGACGGGGGTCAAGGGGGCTTGCCCCTCGTTTTTTTTTTTTTTTTTTTGTAAATCTATGATTTTCGTGCAATCTGGTGCATTAGCTCGCTGCCATTTTTCTCCTTCTCAGCCCTGAAATTCACTGAAAAACAGCTGAAAAATCCCCCTGAAAACAACTGAAATCGGCTAGGAAATCTCACGGAAAACCCCAAATTTGCTCCCTTGCAGAATCGGCCCTCACTTCATCTATCCATCCGACACATCGGCTCCCGGAACCATCATCACGTCCGCTGAATCGACTCTCTCGGAAGTTCCAACCTTTCGCAATGGCAGCTTGCCAGCCCTTTACTTCTCCCGATCGGCACTCACGGAGAACGATTTTCATGTCGGGCGTCGGCTAACTCTCAAATCGGACATCAGAAGACTTTCCCATCGGAAGCCTCATTGCTTCTTCACCCACAACGGTGGACGTCGACTTCACCAACTCTTCCGACTGCCCCAATACTTAAACAAATTTCCAACCTTTCGGCGGCGTCGGTGATCGGACGACTTTTGAATCGGATGCAACATCACTCCGCCGTCCGCAACGGCGGCACTTCCGGGATTCTTCCACTTTGAGAATTCTTCCGCAACGGCGGACGAGGAGCTTCACCAATTTGTCCGCAATGGCGAACACCCACTTCGCCACCTCTTCCGATTTGGCATGTACGTCGGACGTCGGTGAACTCTCCCTTCCGCTTTCTCCAACACTTAGTCAAATTTTCAAATTTCCCAAAATTTCTTTCTTCGTCGGCAATCGGATGACTCTTGGATCGGACGCAGGATCGCTTCGCCATCCGCAACGGCGGACGGAAGACTTTACCAATCCTTCCGCAATGGCGGAAGTTTACTTCCTCCAATGGCCCGACCGTTCCATACTTAGCCGGATTTTGAAATCTTTCTGAGACGTCGGCGATCAGACGGATCTCGAGTCGGATGCGGGATCGCTCCGCCATCCGCAACGGCGGCACTTCCGGAATTCTTCCGCAATAGTCGGAGGTTAACTCTGTGAACCCTTCCGCAACGGTCGGATGGGAAACTTCACCCATTCGTCCGCAATGGCGGACGTTAACTTTTCCAGTCCCTTCGCAACGACGGAATTCCACTTCCTCTAGTGGTCCGACCGCTCAACACTTAGGCGATTTTTCTGAAACTTTTGCTGCTGCTCTGCCGAATAGAGAAGGTAATTCTACCTTCTGTCACTACATATTCTTGGCCCATAGAGGCCCATTGCTGCAACACAAAGCTCTGATACCACTCTGTCACGTCCCCATCCCTCAACCAGCGAAGAGGACGTGACGAACACATCAAAACACGACCGGAAAAAATCGCCCCATGAACATAAGCAGAAATCAAATGCTGAAATTAAAACCTAAAAAACAGGCATAATTCATCATACAAGGATGCACAGTCCTTCAAACAATCAACGGAAGCAAACATAGACATTCCAGCATTTAACATCAATATAAATTACAGAGATGAATTAACCGGCAGTACTTATCTTTTGATGAAGAATTAACCCGCAACCAGCTACGCCGCTGCAACGTTCCACCCAACCATAGGCTAGCGTGCTCATCAGTCTCTCAGCAACGCTGCCACCCCCGAGCTGGGCATGATTCCTCCGGAATAAGGGTTAATTGCAGGCTTATACATAGCCAAGGGAACATAAACAACAAACCAACACAGCTGGGTTTCACAGGCTTTCAATAGACAAGCCAAGCCAGCACAGCCTGAAGACTAACCATTGCACTCAGGCAATTACTCAGCTGTCACAGCTTAAACCGAGAAAATGAATTCTGAGTCATTCTTGGCCCTATCGTGGCCAAAATGACTCTCACTTGAATTTACAACAGCCCCAGACGTAACAGTAATGACATTCACAACAGGGGGAAAACTACAGCCCCGAATATATCAGTGAGCACAACTTACAGCCAGAAAAAAAAAACGACCCAAATAGCCTGTGAGACAGCCCAAAAACGTGAATGGCCCTTCACAGCCAGTCGTGGATGCAAGAGCACGGCTCTCAGCTCTCCATGTGCACCCCAAACAGAAGAATACCTGGGCGCGGTTAAACAATCCGAACTAGCAAGGAAAGGAACAGACAATGGAGGCCCTGCGTGAGGAAAAACGGCTCCGTTTTTGTCCGTGGATGCACACACAGCAGGAAGGACACGAATTTGCAGTTCGTGGGTGCTCAGCAACTCGTGGAGAGAGGAAGAAAAATCTGCGTGAGACCAAAAACGCCCCAAAACCTGTGCGTGAGGAGAAACAAACCAAAATCGTGGTAGTGTGTACTGACCAGGGAAGGGTGCGTGAGGGAGAAGAATGGGCAGACGTGGGTGGAGTGGGCAAGTGGGTAAGGCTGACAGCCTACCACAACCACCACCCCTTCAACAATAAATGCCCTCAGCCACTTAGCCATAACTCCTCAACCACCAGCTAAAGCATTAAAGAGGTTGACAAGGTTGGATGAGACAAAAGGTGACAAACAACAAAGGTGGTGAAACATGGGTTTTTCCCCCATAACCAAGGTTTGACATCCCCCACCCCTTATCCTTTGGAACCATGCCCTTTTCATTCAACGTTGCACTGCCGTAGCTGGTTGTGGTTTTAGTTTTATTTGATGTGCGTGTTTACATGATGTCAAATTATAATGTGCCTTATAGCACGACATATCACCGACAATTATCCCCATTACCGAAACATACACAACCAAATCGATGGTGGGGCTTTTTCCTTGAGCTCCTCACCACGATTAATTACAATATATACATCATGCAAATGGGGTCAAAACCAGGGACATTACACCCGCTCTCAAAATCTTTTGAGCTGTAGAAATACCAGATAAATTAACACCACACACCCCTCCGTGGCAGTCATTCAGCACAACCTCAGCCTCCTCGTGATTTAAACAACATCGTAAAATGGAATCTACCCCATGACGGTACAAAGTATTGTCCACTATAAGGTAGTTCTTTGAGACATGACATAATCGTCATCGTTCATCTCGCGAGAAGTGAGTAGGGGTCCTCTGTGTTTGCAGATATACTATGATATCTCCATACCATGGGTTAGACATTGAGATTAAGAAGATATGTTCATCGACAAACGTATCCTCACAAACCAACTCCTCGGCCTCGCTCAGGAAATCTGATATAAGCTCTGCAAAAATTAACGACTTCTTCGACTTTGCTGAAACAAATTCGAGATCGAATTCTTGCAGAATGACAATCCATTTATTATACTTTCCCCCAATCATCCTTTGTGTGAGGACAAACTAAAACGGATTGGCATGGGCCACAACCAAGGTCTGGCGAAGGAGAATATAATGTCTCAAATGCTGAACCGCATGTACGGTCGCTAAAGCAAGCTTCTTTACATGAGAATAACAAATCTCTGCATCAATAAGGTTTCAACTCAGATAATATATGACATGCTCTTGGAGCTCCTCATCCTCTTGAACCAAAACCATACCAATTGTCTCTAAGGATGTGGCCACATATAATAGGAAATCACAGCTATAATCTGGAGGACTAATCACCGGGGCCGATGCTAGGGCTTGCTTGAGTGCATCGAAGGACTCCTGGGTTCACTCATCCCGCTCAAAGGGAGTATCCTTCTTCAAGAGACGCATGGAGCCTCTAGTCAAATTGGTAAAGTTGACAACAAATCTTCGTAAGAATTTTTCCATGCCTTGCAAACACTGAAGATGATGAATGTTCTTCGGGGGAGACAACTGAAGTATTGCCTCAACCTTCAAAGGGTCGAATCTTATGCCCTCCTTTGAAACGATGAATCCTAATAAACGACTTGAATTCACGCAAAAGATGCACTTATGAGGATTTAATCTAACCGAATAGTGCCTACATCTTTCGAAGACCAATCTCAAGTGATAGGGATGACGCATCCTCATACGAGAATGAGCAGTGAGGTCATCCAAAAATACTTCAATAATAGACTTGAGATCGTGGAAGATCAAGGTCATCGCCTGCTGAAATGTAGCTCTGGCATTTTTAAGGCCGAAAGGCATTTTTCGATATGCAAACGTTCCCCAAGGACAAATAAATGCAGTCTTGTGTTGATTCTTAGGTTTAATTTGGATCTGATTATACCCGAAAAAGCCATCCATGAAGGAGAACACCTCGCTACCCTCACACTCATCCAAAATCTGATCTATAAATGGTGTGGGGAAGTTATCCTTAGGACAGGCACGGTTCAAATCACGGAAATCAGCGCATATTCAGATCACTCCCTGCTTCTTATCCACCGGAATGGGGTTTGAAACCCACTCTGTCAAGGGAATGGGATAGATGAAACCAGCTTTCAACAGCTTCTCTATCTCTGCCTTAATGGCGGGTGCTTTCCTAGGATTCACGGCGCGTAAACGTTGTCGAACAGGCTTAGCGTTGGGGTAAGTCTTAATCTCATGTTCGACAATATGAGGATCAATACCTGGCATCTCGTTGTAAGACCAAGAGAAAACATCATGGAATTCCTTGAATAGCTCGGTATGTATGAGAATCTCAGCATGGGAACATTCCGCCCCAATATAGACATTCTCAACGGTGCCAGGATTGCGAGAGATGTTGATAGGAATCATGGAAGATATGTTCGCCATGTTTCCGTCAGCCATCTGACCAGGAGAGCTTAATGGAACCACGGGACTACCAACTCTCTGACTAAGAATCTCCCTATAATCCTCGTGCTCCAAATGGTCAAGCGGTGGAAGGAAATATGATCTATGATGAAGTTCCTCCCAAGGTGGCTCAACACCCGACATAGCCTCGATAATCGCTTCATCTGAAGGGAAAACCGTATCAAGGCAGTCGTAGGCATGAGAAGACTGTACTGCCCATGCCGGCAGCACATAGGGGTCTTCCTCCTCCGTCCGCGAAGAGGAAGAACAAGGCTCTGCAACACTCTGAAGATTAGCTTGATAAGAAATCATGGCTATAGGAAATGGCACGCTGGTCTCGACAGGCTCACTCAAAGTACTTGGTGTAGGAAGAATCCAAGGGTCTTCCATATGGGTCGTGCGAAAGGACACCGAGGTAGTAGAAGTTGAAGCCTCATCGGAACAAGATCCTATCATGAGGACCGGTGCAAGACAACTAAAGCTTCCCATGAGGGATGGATACATGCCTACACCCACACTCCCAGTTGCCGGCTGAGAGTGGTCAACGATCGGGACCGAAGCTCCTGAAGATGCAGTAACAGGCAGATTCTTGAATGCCATTTGATCAATCGTTACAATATTCCCATTATGTGGAAAGCATACAACGCGGAACAAGGAAGAAGCAACGGCTTGCATACTATACATCGAGTTCCTACCCAGCAAGAGGTTGTAGTCAAGGGGCACATCAACCACCTCAACCTCTATCGCAATGGTATTACCCCCAAATGGACTTTAAGGGAAGGAAGGATGCCGTGCGGCCTAAAAGATCTCCCATCAAAAGCAGTTAACATAGTCGCTGATTTTGACAGCTCAGGAGAACCGAGACCCTTCCAATAGGACAAAGACATCACAGAGGCAGCAGTTCCCTCGTCAATCATAGTTTGCTTGACGGTCATATTAAGACATTCTACATGTACCAAAAGCGACACATAGTAGGGTAAGCGAGGCTGATGTCCTGCGGTTTCAAATTTGATCACTGAGGAAGAATCATCACTGTTCACACCAAGAGCAGAAAGAAAAGCCTTCCTTTGCGAAGGACAACTCTAAAGCACTTCTAATGCAAACATCGCACAAGGAGTATGGCCCAAGTCCTCGACAATTGAATAATTCTGGGTGGGTCGGGAATTTGGATTATGCCCCGAACGCTTAAGTACTCCCTTAGGAATGCGAGGTGCAGCCTCAGGTTTATCCGCAGGTTTCTCAATGCGCAAAGGGGTTCCTAGTGGATCAAGTTCTTTCCCTGGGCTGGGTTGTGACGAACTATAATCTTTCACATGAGTCACCACCTTGGCAGCACGGACCATGTTAATGCACCCATGAGCACTAGTCTTTGGTGGATCATTCTCACTAGATTGGTCATGGGACTTCGAGTTCATATTCTGGTTATGCGGTAAAGGGTTCGTTAGCACAGTTGGGACTTGTGCTAAGAATATCGAAGCTTCATCCATCCGAGGGCACAAGTAAGTGAGGTGATCATCCTTACATAGCTTGCAAGTGAATTTAACCTTATGTTTCGCTTGCTTGTCCCCCCCAGCATTCTTACCATTATTGTCATTATTGGTAGCATTCTCATTCTTATTCACACCCTTTTGATTATTATTCTTACCCTTTCTTCTATTGCGTCCGGGCTGCTGGTTACCCTTCTAGTCCGACGATTGCACAGAAAGTACATTCACTGTTTGGGCGGGTTGAGATGAAGCCGTAGCTTGTCCCGAAGCATATTGGTTGAGCAACAATTGACTAACTTGTTTTGCAACCGAATCCACAGGTTTCGCACTTGCACAACCCACAATGCCATCGGCATGTGGTCTAGGTTTGACCTTGGGATTGAAACTAGAACGAGGAGCATTGGGAATAATATTGTACAACAAACCGGACTGAGCATAAATCAAGTCCAGTTCCTGCGCCCTAAATATTGCTTGTTCCTCATTCTGCACTCTGTATGTGGAAACATCCTTCACTATATATGGCAATAACGATTTGAGGAACCACTTGAGAAGGAACTCCGGCAGTATAAAAGCTTTAATTAATCTCTTTTGTCTACGCCACTCTTGAATATGATCAGAAATATGGGTGGCTTTATCTTGCCGAAATTTCGACAAGAGTTCAGTACCAACGTCATAGCGCACTGGTAGCTGGAAGCGATTAAGAAAAGTCATCGCAAGATCGTCAAAAATGGTGAAAGCACCCCTAGGTAACTCTATATACCATTTCACAGCAAGCCCTGTGAGGGTGCGTTGAAATAGTCTCAAATGGAATGAGTCCTGATGTAATGAATTCGAAGAGCACCAAAGGTGAAACGTAGTAACGTGTTCACTTGGATCCTCTCCCAGTTTGCTTTCGAACTTAGGTATGTCCGAAGGAAGCTTGGTAGGGACAGCTGGCCAAGCCGGGTCGTGAGCCACAAGATCGTTCGTAAGTCTCGATAAGTCATGAAGGTTAAGCATCGCGAGGAAAGGGAGCCTAGGATGATGAGGTCGATGGACCGCTCCCTGGTTCATATAGGTTTGAGCACCACCATGGCCTTGGCCATAGTGTCCTCCTCCTATCTGACTCGTATAGGGTGGTGTGGAAGTACCATAATAAGGTGGACCTTGGCTAGTAGGAGCTACGAAGCCGTAGTTAGGAGAATAAGTAGGTTGTTGATACCCGCCTTCGTAAGGTGAAGAAACCTATCCATACTACGTCCCATAATAAGGTCCATAGGTCATCGCATGAGATTCCCCATGAGACACTCCATAGGTAGGAAGATAAGCTCCGGAAGGAGGGACATACATACCAGAAGTAGGTATATATGCCCTGGAAGTAGCAAGATGACCTCTAGAAGTGTGAACATAGCCTCCGGAAGCAGTGGGTGGTCTGTGAACTTGAGACGCAATTGGCCTAGTAACCGCAGTACGGACCTGACTCGTAGCCATATACCGGCTCGAAGGACCATGTGAATAAGGTGGAGGATGTACATTTGAAGAACTAGGAACCGAGGATGAAGGAATCTGAGTAATAAGATATGTACTACCGCCTATCGTCACTCGTCTTGGATCTGGTATCCTAATCGGATCGCTAACCCTAGACCTAGGAGGGAGATTCGACGTAGCTTCCACCACTGGGAAGGAAGGTGCAATTTGACTAGTGCTCCCAAATATCTCCGCATGGAAAGGAATGAGAGTGCCCCTAAGCATAGTGCTAGGCTCAAATTCAGATTTGACATGAAATGTCAAATCATGTGCAGGGAAACCGGATGTAGCATAACTACCATGGCTAGTGCTGGCAGGTTCAAAATGAGTCTCGGCATCTTCTGGCATTCCATACCGGTAACGCGTCAATGGGGAATCATACCGAGGGTGAGTAGGTCTATCATGCAAGGGTCCTATCTCAGAAATCACAGGACCGAACTCAGCTAGGTCAGGTGAAGGATCATATGTAGGAGTAAGTTCCCCATCGTCAATACAAATGGGAGGAGGTGGTTTCAGAATATCCTCAGAATGGCCTCCCATGGTGTGTGAATCAGTGTGTGACATAGTCCGCCTGGACTGTCTAGGTATCTCTCCCAAGGGAGGAGGAGAAGTAGAAGGTAGAAGTCCTGCTAACCAATGAGAATGGCGAGGAACTGCACTTGAATCCACAATGACTCAAAAAATAGGAAAGACTCTCTATTTACGTAAACCCTAGGCCAACTAGCGTGCACAGAGCAATCACTAATAAAATCTAAAGCCAAATGAAAGAAAACAAGGGCTGGATAAGTGAGCTCCCAAATGAAGCAGGTATGTCTCACCTAGGAGAGGCCTGAGACTCCCATACACAACAAGCGGATGTACGTAACTGATTATTGTGGCCCTCAGCTTCAATGCGTAAAGCGACTGTGCTGTCCGACCCCAACCTGGCCGGGACACCCACAGAATAACCTCTACAAGTACCCCCTCAATATCCTAGGTAAGTCCACTAAGGTCACCTCAATATAATCAATGCTCAAGAAAACATTCGCAGGCAGGATTGACCGTATGGGCAGGGTAGCAAAGCCCGAAACTCTCAAAAGAGCCCCCAGATACGAATACAATCCTGGAAATATCTCCGGTGCTACTCAGTTATGACTAGGGGTCATCCCAATCAATAACCACTCACATTGCCTCGTGCTTAACTCCCGTTTGAGAGGACGATCCTGAGAACAATGGTTATACCAAGGATTTCACACTCTCACCTGGACATACACCTAGATGTTGTAGTTTAGTGATCTTGGAGAATTAGCTTACAATGAACTATTCCAAGATCCTAAAACCTAAGCTTGTTGGTGCACCCTAGAAAAGAAAAGAGTGTAATTCATTTTATTTAGCGTTGATTTTAGTTGGCTTTATTACTCAAAAATAGGATATGGTCGTGCAACTAGTGGTGTTATGACACAACATGAAGTAAAATGCACACTGTAACAATCAATGCAAATGCATTGTGTCCATGAAAATAGGGTATGCATACTACATGAAATGCACAATTCTTCTTCAAATGATGAATGCAAATATTTCCTATATGAAGTCCTAACTAGTACTCCAAAGCAAATCTAGATCTAGTGCAAGTACAATGCAAAGTGCAAAATGCAATGCATAATGATAAGCAAAATTTTTGGATTTTTTGAAAATAAAAGAGATGCAAAAAGAAAAAGAATGATTCTACGACCCCCAGACTCTGCAAGCACACCAAACAACACTCAAGCAAAGTAATAAGGTAAAAGAACTCTAATGCACTAATCTCAAACAAAAAATCGAAAATGCCATGACAAGAACTTTCCTAAAAAAAAATAATAGGCTAAAAAAAACGTTTCTGGTAAAAAATAGAGGTCAAAACAGACTCAGGCAGTGTCAAAGGAGACTCAGCAACTAACAACATTCACCCAACAACCAATTATCTTCCACAAAAAGGAAAAACCAAGGGTATACATGACTGTTCACAGTAAACCCGCGTGTATACGCAAAAATCACAGAGGAAACCGTGTGTATACACAACTGTAAATCAAAAACCCACGTACAGGAAGCAAAGTTGCATAAAATCAAGGAAAATAGGCAGGCTGAGATAAACTTCACACCAATCAGACTCTACCAGGCATACATGCCCCCAGACCCGACACAGAAACAAGAGAGAAAGAGCAATTCAAATACATTGAATGCCAAGAAAATCACCCCCAAAGGACAACTACTAGGAACTCCCCAGTAGAGTCACCAATTCTATTACGGAGAGAAATTCCTATGGCTTGGGGTACCACAACAGACAGCTTGACTCCAGAAATCAATCTTTCCCAATATGCAATAGAAATAAAATGTCTAACACTAAAGGATCAGACCTTGTACCTTATTCTGGACGGTTGAAGTAGATCCCCGTTGAGCTTTCCAATCTTCAGCTTGAATTGATATAATAATTCCTCAACAACAAGTAAACAATACAAGCATACTATATATCATGGTGTTAGATCTATTCTAGCATATATAATCAATAATGTAAAAGCATTTGACATATTCCCATGGATAAAATATTCAATCAAATACACATCATTGGACAGGAAAAGATATTTCTATTAATATAAATCAGAGATTACAAGATAGATACAACCTTTGACGGCATGTCTGCGAATTGGACAAACTGAATCCCCCACTTGGGCCTCCACCACTTCAATCCTCCATCTCTTGATAGCAAGCTCACAAGCAAAAGGCAAGCTTGGGAAGAACACAAAAGTGCTCCAAGGGACAAAGGGATGCAGACTCAAGTATAAGTTCTGGCAATAATGGACTATAGTTTCTTTGCTCTCAATTCTCTCTATATGCCTTCAATGTACCAAGGGGTTCCTTATATAGCTTTCAAAGGGATAATGAAAGGTCGAATCTGAGCGATCTCAAGGCATATGGAAGGCCAGGAGTCAAATGAGTCAGATCCATGTCAAGGAAAACTCCAAAAGGATTTGGATTATGCACACATCCCTATGCACACGGTTATATGGGTCCAACCCGTGTATGTACGCGATTATCGAGTTAAAAGCCATGTATATCATTTTTCATATGGTTTTAGGGATTATCAAGGAAACATCAAAGGACAAAAGATGGTCCATGGGGTCTAAAGAGTCTGCAGCGGGACATGGGAAGGCCATACAAAGTGTGATTCACCTAGAGTGGTGAAATCCACTATAATCATCATCATCATCATCATCATATTTTTTTTTAAAAAGAGTTACAGAAATCATCATCATCATCATCATCAACATAATCATCACCAACAACATCATCTTCATCATAATTCATCATGATCATCATCATCAACATAATCATCACCAACAACATCATCTTCATCATAATCGATGAAGATGACATCGTTATCCTCATGATCATTGTCATCGTTGTCATCAAAGTCATAATTATCATCATCATCATCGTCGTCATCATCATTATTGTCATCATCATCATCTTCATCATCGTCGTCATCATCATCATAGTGTGATGATTAATGTTTTAAAACACTAATATCTTGATAGTGTGAAGATTAGTGTTTTAAATTTTTTAGTAATATGTTAGTTATAAATATTTTTAGCATATAAATATTTTAAAATTTTAAATTAA